>JABMCL010002885.1:1525000-1527500 GCA_018857735.1 Alviniconcha marisindica | reverse complement strand
GCACAGGTTTTATATTGTCTGTTAAATTGGCGTTTTTTTGTTGTTGTTGTTGTTGTTGTTTTGTCAGCCTTTTATGCGATTGGACGCACTAAGTGAAGCACATACGCTTTTATTCAACTATACACGCTCTCCAGCTATTCGCCTTAGTTCAGCACAAATATTTGCGCTGTATACAATTCATCCATTAGTAGCAGCAGCAGTAGTAGTAGTAGTAGTAGTGGTAATACAATTATTTGTTATGCGTCTGTCTCAGTTCTAAAAACTAGCTCCAAGCAAATAGTAGTAGTAGTAGCAGCAGCAGCAGCAGCAGCAGGAAGTGAAAGTCCTTACTCTTAATTATTATTATTATTGTAGTTGTTGTTGTTGTTGTTGTTGTTATTGAATGCCCCTCGCTTATAACACTTTGAACAGCTGACAGGTCTTGATTCTCAGTGGGAGGGGGGGGGGGGGGGGTGGGGGGGGGGCCCGGGAGGGGGGTGGGGGGGGCCTTTTTTCTGCCCGAAAACAAAATGGGGAAAAAGGGGAAAAAAATAAAAGGGCGATTTTCTTTTCCGGGGGCCGTCCCTTTTGTTGAAGGAAAAAAATTAAAACAGAGTTTTTCCTGGGTGCTTTTTGCGGTTGAACCCCCCTTTTTTGCTGAAGGAAACACTGACCCTTCCGTGACTGCAACGTTTAAAGGACGAATGAAGGAAGGAAAGAAAGAAGGAAGGAAGGAAGGAAGGAAGGATGGAAACAAGGAAGGGAGGAATAGTGAATGAATGGGACGAAGAATGAATGGGAAAACGACCACAAATATTGTCAAAGCAAAGGAAAGAATGGATGAATGAATGAATAACGAATGGGATTTTAGAGCCTGACTCAGTGTATTTGAGACTCGGTGTGGCGATGACGGGCTGTAAGGAAGATCACTCCACGTAGAGAGACTATAGCTGGCATGCGAAAACGATCGCTGACCTGACGTGTTGAAACTAGAACGAGAAATGGTGAGAGTACGTCTATCAGCGGAAGAGCGAATACCTCTAGAAGGAGTGTAGAGAGGGAGAAGTATAGGTTACTCAATGTCGGTGCCGTTCCGAAGGGTCGCGTACTGATGATAGAACCTACTAATGTGTGTGTGTGTGTGTATATATATATATAGGCGTCTCACACGACACGGGGACTAATGGATATGACCGATCGATCATTCTGCAGGCTATTCCATATCTTCTCAAAAGATAGTAATCACGACCGTCTTTTGATCCAACAGACAAATATAGTGTGCGCCTAATGCTTACCGGGTTTTTTTCTTCTTCTTCTTCTTCTTCTTCTTCTTCTTCTTCTTCTTCTTCTTCTTCTTCTTCTCCTCGTTGTTTCTGACTTTTTCGGTATTTAAAAAAAAAAAAGTTTTCGTGTAAATATGATGAAACTGCTTATCGATGGTTGGTCAAATATTCCTTATATATACAAATATCGATCCTCTCATTTGCCCCCCCCCCCCACCCCTCTCTCTCTCTCTCTCTCTCTCTCTCTCTCTCTCTCTCTCTCTCTCTCTCTCTCTCTCTCTCTCTCCTCTCTCTCTCTCTCTGTGTCAACAGCATTAACATCGTTTCTGCTGAGGTCATTAGAAAGCATCCCCCCCCCCCAAACCCACACACACCACTCCCTTCCCACCGCCCCTCGTGCTCTTTCTTCCCTTCTTTCCATGATGCTTTACGTCCACAGAAACGTTACACGGGACGGCCTTTCTCTCCCTACCCCCACCCCCAACCCCCCACTCCTCCACCCTCTACCATTGTATATGCTCACCAAGCGTTCTTCTCTCTTCTCTGTGTTACAGCTCATGGCGAGGAGGCCTCGACAGACAACCAGGCGGACAAGACAGACGACAGCAGCAATGAGCTGTCCAGGGTCAAGCGAGGCGGGATGGACATGCGTCGACTGGGCCGTGGCATTCAGATGCTGAGGCTCGGCAAACGCGGCGTGCCCATGCTACGCCTCGGCAGGTCGTCCCCTGAAGGCTTCGTCACCCTGGAAGACCTCCTGGGAGCGCTGGAGGAGGGTCAGTACTACGACGACGAAGGGAGCTACTCCTCGTCGGACGACTCCTCTCACGCCCGCTACCGTCGGTCCGCAGACCCTTCCCAGGAGACGGTTCCCAGCGAATCCGTCTTCGCGGACTCCCACGACTCATCCGCTGGAGACGTGAAACGCAGCGTAGACGACGGTCTCGTTCTTCCCGCGGAAGACGAGGAGGGAGGATACTTCGACGACGAGAGCGACGGCGAGGTGTTGGAGAAGCGCCCCATGAGCATGCTGAGGTTAGGAAAGCGCCCCATGAGCATGCTGAGGTTAGGAAAGCGCCCCATGAGCATGCTTCGTCTCGGAAAGCGCCCCATGAGCATGCTCAGGTTAGGCAAGCGCCCCATGAGCATGCTTCGTCTCGGAAAGCGCCCCATGAGCATGCTTCGTCTCGGAAAGCGCCCCATGAGCATGCTCAGGCTAGGAAAACGTGAAGGCGACG
>JABMCL010002885.1:1502500-1515000 GCA_018857735.1 Alviniconcha marisindica | reverse complement strand
AAACGCCCATTCGTAAAAAAAAAAAAAAATGCTTCTCCTTTAAACATAACCGACATATTTCTATCTTGAGCGTGACAAGATAAACGCAACCCCCTCGCGCTTAATCTCTCCAACAGAAATAGAAATGACAAAATTAAGAACAAAAAACCCATTGCAAGAGGAAACAAATCAACAGCAACAAATGGAAAGGACCATTGCAAACACGTTTCAAAGCGAGGTCACTCGAAATTTTCAAGGGAGGCCACTCCGCCACATCCTTTGAAAGGCTCGTAGCTCATCAATCTCCGCCAATGGACAGCGACGACTTGTTCTCTTGTACAAATTGGCGACGAGACGCTATACACATGGAAATTTCATTAGACAAGTTAAGTAGAACTCTTGGGAGGAAGGCCAAGGAAGAATGACGAGGTGGTGGGGGTGGGGTGGAGGTGGGGGTGGGGGTGAGAGGGTGGGGGAAGGCGGAGGGGTTGGGGAGGGGGAGGGGTCGGCTGAGATCGAAACGCTGAGAAATAAAAGACTTCTGAGGGGGAGCAGGCCGGACCTTTTTTTTTTTCTTTTTTTTTTAGTGACGGAGGTAGGCGGCAGACTAAGGAATGATCTATCCAATGATTTTTAGTGTGTCGGCCATGCAGACCGGTTTAGTAAGAGTCGTCGTGCCACAGGACATGTTCGTCGTCTCCAGTGCGTCCGACGGGCCTTTCGATTCCTGGATCGACTTTTGTCCTCTTTTAATTGTCTGTTTTGTGAGAGCCAGACCAGAGCTAATTACATCGGGAAAAAGCGGTTTTATGGATCTCAAAATTCTGTTAGTTATAGTTAGTTCTTGGATTAAAAAGTCCCGTCCTAACCAAAAACAGTCAACAAGCACACCTCAGCATTTACACAATATACAGTGTGGTTTAGAACGAGGCGAGGCAAATCTGTAAAACCACAAATACTCTTACAATGTGCACTGGAGCCGATTTATAACCCGCGGTCACTGAACACGGTAACATGCATCAGTCGGTTTCGATAACGATCCGGGTGACCTGTTTTATTGCGAGGGCCAACAAGGCAAAGTGGGTTAGCCGAACTAACGCAGTTAAAAGGTAGGGAAAGGGTCTGAAAAAAGAGAGAAGAAAGTTGGATAGACAGAAAAGCTCGAAATTAGGACAATAAAAATATTCCTGGTAGTGGCTAAAGCATATGTGGCTATATTCTGCTCTGCTCCAGGGACAGCATTTTCGACCCCTGGGTCCTCAACAGTATAAGGATCTTAATCTCTGCGTCTGCAGTTCGGTACTGTAGGAGGATCTCAACAACTAAAAAGTATATAATAAAATAAAGAAAATAGGTATACAGATGGGAGACTATCATACGCACAGCGAATGTAACATTGGTGACAATGGAAACAACAATTATCACCACTATAGTTATGCTCGTTCATCATCATCATCATCATCATCATATAATCAACATCATCGTCGTCGTCGTCATTACTTTCGGCATGACTCATCGTCAGCACAATTATGCCATCATCCTGATCATTAACCTTTCTCGTCATGAATATAGCCTAAAAACACGTCTAGGACAGCAAGTACGTATAAGGGTTAGTAACAGATTTTAACGCTCACTAAGCGTCGTCTGTCAAATAAGCTCAGCAAAGAAAGAAGAAAGGAACAAGGTACGATTTAACAAACAAAAATTGACTAGAAGAGAAAAAGGGGACTGCCAAAAACAACATGGCGCAGAACATCAGAGGCGGAGATGGTCGAAGGATGCTGGCCACAGGTTGGGCACCATCGACCGACTGGCCAACGATAGGACGGCGTGGAGGAAATTACTTGCTAACCCAAACGCCAAAATATTCTCGTTTCAGATTGTTTTAAATATTTATTTTAAAAAAGTGTGTTTCGCCTTCGTTACTCTGTTAATTGTTCTCTCTCTCTCTCTGTCTCTGTCTCTGTCTCTGTCTCTGTCTCTCTCTGTCTCTCTCTCTCTCTCTCTCTCTCTCTCTCTCTCTGTCTGTCTGTCTCTCTCTGTCTCTGTCTCTCTGTCTCTGTCTGTCTGTCTCTGTCTCTCTCTGTCTGTCTGTCTGTCTGTCTGTCTGTCTGTCTGTCTGTCTGTCTGTCTGTCTGTCTGTCTGTTCTGTCCTGTCTCTCGTCTCCTCTCTCTCTCTCTCTCTCTCTCTCTCTCTCTCTCTCTCTCTCTCTGCCTGCCTGCCTGCCTGCCTGCCTGTCTGTCTGTCTGTCTGTCTGTCTGTCTGTCCTCTGTCTGTCTGTCTTGTCTCTGTCTCTGTCTCTTCTCTGTCTCTGTCTCTCTCCTCTCTCTCTCTCTCTCTCTCTCTCTCCTCTCCCTCCCCCCCCCCCCCCCCCCCTCCCCTGAAGTAGTGACCTAGCTCGCTCTCCACGTTTCCGCTCCATTCCATGCAGGGGTCAGTTCTGATTAAACCTTTCCACGTCAAGGAACTCCAAAGGAGGAAAGCTTTGGCTGAACGCGAGTGATGGAGAGGAGAATGGAGCATCGCTCATTCGACACTTGGTCAACATTCATGTCAGTCGGAGGCGTAGGTAGGTCGTTGCTGTGTCCATGCAGACATCGCTGATCACCAGCTAAGGGGACACTCGTGATTACCGGCGGCAGTTTTCATTTTCTGAAGTCGGAGACTTATCGTCCGGGAGCTCCATTGACGGCGACCTTTACAGATCTACCATGTCATTTTACCGTTAAGCACCGTTTTCATTCGGACACGCAGTTACTCTCTCTCTCTCTCTCTCTCTCTCTCTCTCTCTCTCTCTCTCTCTCTCTCTCTCTCTCTCTCTCTCTCTCTCTCTCTCTCTCTCTCTCTCTCTCTCTCTCTCTTTATATATATTTTATTTTTATTTTTTTGACATGAAAATCCCCCTTTCCTGGCTCAACCGTTACGTATATAGCCCACATGAGACCAGCGCTTTTACTTTTAGTATAAGTATACATGCAGCTCTCTACTACTACTACTACTACTACTACTACTACTACTACTACTACTACTATTACTACTACTACTACAATGCACTGTCAGAATCATTGGAAGCTATTATTGCTGGAACCATTTTGCATTTGCATCTCAAATTTAAGTACCTAGAAGCCGGTAAAACTCTACCAGGCTTGCAAAAAGTATGCGTATCACTCTTTTGCCCCTGCTGTTTCTGGACATCAAACGCTCTGTCTCGGATCATGGATGGCATAGGCCCCTCTACACCCACATCTTGCCTGTGTGTACATACTGAAGCCCCACCCGTCGCCCACCCAATCAAATAAAAAAAATCTTCTCTTTGCTTCGGTGCTGTGGCTTCTACTGGGCCTTCTACTTTCTAACCTTTTGATCTACTCAAGATCGATCTACACGCCCTTCAGACAACTTCGATCTTCCGCAGACAGACGTATACTGTGCATACCATCTGTCATAACCAAATCGTGTGGCGAACGTTAACGTTCCGTCTCTCACATTGCTCCAAGACTCTACAACACATTTCCAAATGAAACTAGATTCTCCCAGTCAGCCTCTTCTTTTAAATCAGCAATTGAAACTCCTCTCTTTTTCTCCAACATGATATTTTTTTTTGGTGTGTGTGTGTGTGTGTGTGTGTGTGTGTGTGTGTGTGTGTGTGTGTGTGTGTGTGTGTGTGTGTGTGTGTGTGTGTGTGTGTGTGCGTGTGTAAATGTTGTTAATTTAGAAGCATTATGAGCTCCTGTGAAAAAAAGGGCGCTTTTTTAATGCAAGTCATTATTATAATTATTGATCAACACTATCGTCATCAGCTTTGCATTAAACACAGCGATGTCTCTCCTTGGGAAGGATCCGGACTTCTCTGGACAACTCTGATGGTTTCCTCTCCATTCCCGCATTGCTATAGGTTGGATACCTTAATATCCAGTCCCGTTCTACTAGCTACCAAACACACACACACACACACACACACACACACACACACACACACACACACACACACACACACACACACACACCACACCACACACTCACTCATTCACACACACACACACACACACACACACACACACACACACACACACACACACACACACACACACACACAACAAACACACACACACACACACACAAAACTCACTCATTCACACACACTCACTCATTCACACACACACACACACACACACACACACACACACACACACACACACACCAAACAACAAAAAAGACCTGGGCTAGCTAGCAAGCTGCCACTGAATACTTCATCATCGCCTTCTACATACCATGAACATCTGCGTTTTTGCGATGGCACTTTTCGGAATGGGTGTGGGTTGGAGTAGCGGTGGGGGTCGGGAGGGAGGTTGTGGAGGGGGGGGGGGGGGGGGGGGGGGGTGAGCGGGCGGCTTTTCTCCAATTCCCCTTCTGACTTCGGTGGGTGACTTCGTGTATCCCGACATATTTCCGTTCAATCACTCCATCCCGTTGCATTACCACCGTAAACGCTGACGCAGTGTCTGAAATCCTCACCGCCTTCTACGTACGAAGCACGTGCAAGCGTGCCATCCGTTGTCCGCTTCCCTGCGGTGTCGAATTCTGACGTCAAGGCACGAGTTTTGCCAGCGTGCGTACCCTACTTATCTCCATCATCTCGTTCCACTACCACCACACCGCCGCCACCACCATCGTCACCACCGTTATTGTCACCACCACACACCACTACCACCACTACCACCACCACTACCACCAGCATCAACATCAGCACCACCAACACCAACGCCACCAACACCAACACCAGCACAACTACCACTCCCATCATCATCACCACCACCAATACCACCATCACCAATACCACCATCACTACCACCATCATCACCACCACTACCACCACCACCACCACCACCACAGACAATGATGCTCACACTAAAACCGTCACGTCATCGCCGTCTGCGTACCAACCAACCACATCTGCATGCCCAGGCACTTCCCCTTTCCTCTTCTCTAAGGCGCCCTCTGGCTTCGGTAGAGGACTTTGTGTTACCATGCTGATCTCCATCTCACCGTTCCGGCCATCCCTTTACGTCCCGCCACTACCACAAATAACAGCGCCGCGGCCAAAACCGCCACGTGCATCTGTGCACAGTTAAAGCACGTGAACACCAGCGCCGTTCTTGCTTGGTCTTCCTGAAGCCGACTGATTTCACAGGATGGGTTTTGTGTACCAAGGGAAAGTAAACCGGCGCATGCCTGTGTTAGGGAATTGCAAGGTATCAGTGTGGCAAATAAAACACAAAATCGGTATTAAAAGTAAAACCAAACGAAAATGTCTAGGTCTTCTCACGCGCGAGGAAAGCACACAAAACGTCTGATGTTTTACAATAGTTTATTCTATTACCTCTTCAGTGACTCCATACTCGGCAGGAAAACTACAAATGCACGCATTGTGGCCGACAGCAGCCACTGAAAGGGTTAAGCTGATTTTACTCCCATTTCAGTGTCAATGGTATTATTAACACTGTTGGGGCATTAACCACCAACGTCGTATCGAAACACATACGTCTGTGGATTAACGCTCTATCTCCCTGTGCACGACTGGATACTCGATGTTCAATGGGGTTAATGGACAACAACAACAACAATAACAACAGCAACAACAGCAATAATACTTTATTCATCCCAGCGGGAAATTAATGCTGTCGTTCTATCGTATACATTAACGCGCAACGAAGAACTGAATTTCACATATCTCAATAATACAAAGTCGTGAAACACACACACGTACACACTCTTAGATATACAACCCTCTCTCAGTCTGCGCACGCTAAAGCATTGTCCTAATGCTAATACCTAGCAGACCCAAAATTACCTGGAATTATGTCTTCTCTCAAATCAAATAAGTTCATTAGGTACACACATCCCTCCCTTGGAAAGTTATCTTCCTCAGCAGAACGGCGCACCCACGGTTAATGACTGGTATAATTTTCATTAAAAACTGCAGTACAAATGTCTCTCACCGTACCCCATTCAAAACGTACCCATACCCGTCCAGCCAATATTAGTCCTAGCAACGCCGTTGGCATTTTATAACTCACCATCGCATCAACGCATGCAACAAGCTTCTTCTGCCCTTCTGCCGTGAATGTATGAAATATGAAGCCTTGGCTTTTAGTGTCCTACTTACAATACCCTGTCCCCGACTAGCGTGTTCTAAGAATACAGAATACAGAAATTTTATTGTCTATGAATAACATAGAAATTTGCCTTACGACTGCATAAAAGATACCAGTAAGATAACGCTCGGTATAATACATAATACATAAGTACAAGATAAGATCATAGATATAATGCAAATACCAGTAAAACAGCTACCTCCAAACATAGTATGGTTGAATATGACAGCAACAGCAGAATAAACATCAATATCAATTGCAATCACATGAGAAGACGTGCACTCAGACTCGGCCCTTTTTCCACTACTACCTCCCATCCACAATGACACCGGTGCTTTAAAGTTCACCGTCGTTCAAACAGAACGGACGTACCCACCCTCTTCCTTCTGCAAGTAACCCTTTCAATGCCAGATCCAAACACAAAAAGGTTCAAATGAATGCTTATTTATTTTAACACGGACACACAGTATGCACATTTCGGGGAAATCCCCTTTATCAAGCCACAAAACGACACTTAAAAGGACATGTGTGTCCGTGTTAAAATAAATAAGCGTTTATTTAAACTTTTTGTGTGTGTTTGGATCTTGCTTTAAAACGCTAGCAGTCATTCTGTTTCAGATTTTTTTCCCCTTTCAATGCCAAACAAATTGTTGAGTGGGTGATGCGAATCCTTCCATAGAGCTACTTCGTTTCTCGTCTAATTTTTCATCGTTTTTCACCGTTTAAGTGTTGCTTAAGAGCCGTTTTGTATCTTGACAAAGGAGATTACTCCGAAAATTGGCAGATTGTGTTTTTGTCCAAATAAATAGCGTTCCTTTGAACCTGTTATGTGTTTGGATCTTCCTGTAAGCATTTCGTAGACAGGTTAAATCAACCAAAGCGCTTAATTCTCATCGACCAGAAAGACATCACAGGACTTGCGTCCTGCCTGAACTCAGACTGTTCATGCATGCTGTGGAACGAGCCAGGTTCTAAGACCTAATCAAACTAATCCTTGTTTAGGTCTTAGGTCCTGGCTCGTCCCACAGCACGCATGAACAGTCTGAGTTCAGGCAGGACGTAAGTCCTATGACGTCTTTCTGGTCGATGAGAATTAAGCGCTTTTCCAAGGTAATAAGTAAGTAACTTGGTGTTTTACGCCCAGTCAACCAGTACGGTTATATCAGGGCGAGCTTCTTCAAGAACGCCACATGTCGTCGCAGAAGCAAGGAAAGGGTTAAACATTTGACGCTTCGATTTTAATGGTACGTATGGTACTTCTAGCATACCATTCCCATCAGACGTTTAATTCCTCGCCCATCCCTGCTCTACCGCTATCAAAAATGCCTCCGCTGTTTCGACTTCCACCATGCCACCAAACACAGGCGCTACGGCCACTCTGTTGCTTTCCTATGTGAAGCCTTCTGACTCCAACAGATGGCGTTGTGTCCCCTACTCCATCACACCAAACATTTCAAGCAGTCTAGCTCCTGCCGTCACTGCCATCGACAACACGCCGCCACTTTTTATCGTCTCCTCTGTACCATGCAAGCGTGTGTATACTCCAGCCGTCTTCATTCTCTGACTAGACTTTCGGCGCCCTGTGAATTCATTGTATCGATCATTTGAGGCCCGATGACTTCAATTGATGCCTTCGTATCGACCATCTGACTCAGTGGACGGTTTCACATCGATCATTCGACGTTCGGTAGCTTCAGTTTATAACGTTCCATCAATGATGTGGCGCACCGCTACTTCAGTGGGTGAATGGCTTTGTGCTTGTTATGTACAGTCCCCGTGACTTCAGTGGGTGTCTTTGTATCGACCACTGACGTCCAGTAACTTCAGTGGATGACTTTGTATTAATTATCTGAGGTCCTATGGTGTATATCGACGACTCTGTATTGATCATTTGACAGCCCATACTTCTATGGATGACTTTGCATAGATCATTTGATGCCCCATAACTTTAATGGGCGACTTGGTATTGATTATTTGACGTTCCAGGACTTCAGTAAATAACTTTGCTCCAATCTGCCGAAGGCCCATGATTTCAGTGGATCAGCTTGTCCTGATCAATTGACGCTCTGTGACTTCAAGGGATAACTTTGTATTGCTCATTTTGACCTTCCCGGATGACTTTATGTCGATCAGTTTGACCCGTAACTCCAGGGATACAATTTTTATCGGGGCATACAAACACATAAAAAACGTGAACAGTAGTAGCAGATAATAACAACAAAAACAAATGTAAACCCCAAAGGGTAAAAAGTGTAACTCGACCCATCCACACCCGCGACTACCCCCAGCAATGTCTCCATCCCAAATCCAAACCCTTCAAGGTTAAAAAACTTTTTGCAAGGGGTTTTACATACATACACATATATGTTTGGTTTTGACCACACCGAAAATTCCACTGAGTAACCCTTTGATTTGGTATTACTATTTTTAAAAAAATTTAAATGGAAACCAGGGCGTTTTTAAAAAACACAAAATCAAAGGAAAACAACAAATTGGCTTAAACTTCCGAAATTTTCGGGGACTGCCTTCATCGGAGGTTTATTTCTTACAACTGAACTTGGATAAAAACACAGTTCGCACAAATACAAGGTGACTAAAAGTCGATGAATAAAAAACACGAACTGTAAGGCCGAACAAACCTTTCACAAGGAGTTCATCTCGGCTTCTGAGATAAATATATGTGATATATATATATATAGATATGATATATAGATATATACCATCATCCTCCCACTCCTCACACATGTTTCGAGCTGTAGGCTGCACAGCCGGGTCTTCATCGTCCTAATGGTGAAGATCGGTTAAGACGGTAAGTAAGCCGTCATTCAGTCTTTGCAGAACGGTATCTTCTTCCTCCACGCCCTCCCCCCCCCCCCCCCCCCCCCCCCCCCCCCCCCCCCCCCCCAATCCCACCCCCCCACCACCAAACCCCCCCCTTCCGCCACCCACTTTTCCCTTCTCCCCGGACCCGGGAAAGGGGTAAATCCCTCTGACGGACCTGATACCAGCGTGTCCAGGGGTAGAGTTGCAGAGCGGATTGTGGACTGAGCGAAGGAGGGTCCTGTTTCTCCAACTGCTAGGTCCATTGATTTACCCAGAAACGCGCCAGCATCGCTGTCTGACATTTCGTAAATGGCTGGGTGTTGTCGGTGTCGGACGACCAGCCAAATTTCCTTAAGAGTACGCCCGCTTTTGACAGTCGGGGGGTGTGTGTGGACGTGGCCGGGTTCGGGGGAAGGGGGAAGCGGGGGGGGGGGGGGGGGGGGGAGGGGGGGGAGGAGAAGAGAGGTGAATATGGAGAGAGGGAGGGGGGTGCTTGGCGTACGCCTCTTCGCTGTGCCTGATACGGGGTGATGCGCTAAAGTCTTCGAGCTGGACTTCCAGGATTACCCCTCGGATACTCAGCTAAAGTGGAACCGAAGCTCTTTCGGTCACATTGAACCATGTCGATGCCCTATAGTAGGCCCATACTCATGTTGAATGCAATCCGCTCCGTAGGCAGAGAGCGGCTTTTAGAATCAAGCGTTGATGAAAGACCTTGCTTAGTGTCCATTACCTATTGAAGGGCTCTGGGGGTTATAGTCAGGATATGATAGATCGCTAGTTTTTCACGTCCCAGCGATCGTGGAGGTCATATCGGGGCGAAAGGGTTAGGTTTTAAGCGCAAACGTTACAAACATTTGTCTAAACATGGCAGGCCATTAGTATATGGTAAACATGACTAATGTGGGGACGTGGAATAATGATGATAGATTATTTATGGCGCCCCATCTTGTAAGAGCTTACAAAGAGATAAGGATACACTCATTTCTACACACACACACACAGAGTCTCTCTCTCTCTCTCTCTCTCTCTCTCTCCTTTTCCCCTCCTCTCTCTCTCTCCCCTCTTTTCCTCTCTCTCCCCTCTCTCTCTCCTCCCCCCTCTCTCTCTCTCTCTCCCCCCCCCCCTCAGCCACACCCCCCCCCCCCCCCCCACCCCCCCCCCCCCCCCTCCCCCCCCACCCACCCGCCCCACCCCCCTCCACCCCCCTCCCTCCACCCGCCTCCCCCCCCCTCACCCACACCCCACACCCACACACACACCACCCCAAACACCCCACACCACACACACCAACCACACACCACACACACCCCCCCCCACACTACAAAATACTAACCTTGTGGTTTAAATCCCAACACACAACAATCAAAAAAGCAACAACATAAAATAACACCTGACAGAAAGAGGAAGACAACTCCAGATCACAGTCCGAGGAATTCAAAGGATGTCTTCCCCAGGGTCTTCCTGCCCATCCTAGGAATACGAGATATCCGAGTATCCGAGGCTGAGCGAAGAGAGCGAGAAAGAAAGTAGAGATGAAGCAAGATCCAAACACATAAAAGGTTCAGAACAGCGCTATTTATTAGGATAAAACACAGCATATTGTGTTTTATCCTAATAAAAATCGTTATTTTGAACCGTTTATGTTCTTGGATCTTGTTGTAGAACACTAGCAGTCATTTTTTTTCTTCAGATTTTAGATACGAAGCAACTCAGAGAGGTATAGAGGAGCTGTACTAGAGACAATATGGAAGCAGACGAGAGCTATTTTGCATTGAATTCGGCTGCTGATTGACAGCCAGCGGAGATCGTAGAGTAAAGAAGTGATGTTGGCAGATTAAGAGCTTTGCCGTTGAGGCGAGCTGAGCAGTTGATTACTCTTTGAATTTTATCAAAGAGAACCTGAGGAAAGCTAGCAAGGAGAGAATTACAATAATCAAGCCTAGAGAGAACAAGAGGAGAAAGGAGACTTTCGGTGGCTTCAAAACAAAAGTACTGTCGGACTGAACCGATCCGGATGGTCTTCTGGAGTCAGTTCAATTAAACCTAAATCGATCGAGAAGAAAAAGAAGTAAGTGCTAGTGCTAGCTAGTGTTTGTGTTTGTTTCGTTGTTGTTTGTTTTCTTTTGTTTGTTGTTTGTCTGTCGTTGTTGTTGTTTGGTTATTGGTGGGGTTTACTTTTTGGTTGTTGTTGTTGTTGTTGCAGATGTTTATCTGTTTACGCATACACGTATTAAATCTTATAACTCAAGCACGTCTGCTAAACAGACCAATAAACCACAACAGATTATCGGGTATTCCAATTACCTGTAAGGCAGATACGCCCGAGACAGTAGGCTGGTCGGATCTCTAATTTATCTGGTATATTTCGAGCAAACTGGAGTCAGTCTTAGTCTGCCCTAGGGAAGATTTGAGTTCTGATCTGGATAGAAGGTAGCATATAGAATGCATGAGGTTCAGGGATCATTTCTTATGGTCGTTGGCTGACTGGTGTATGCCCTAGCTCGCATGCAAGACAGCTCGGTTTTTTTTTTTTTTTTTTTTTTTTTTTTTTTTTTTAAAAAAAAAAAAAAAAAAAAAAAAAAAAAAAAAAAAAAAAAAAAAAAAAAAAAAAAAAAAAAAAAAAAAAAAAAAAAAAAAAAAAAAAAAAAAAAAAAAAAAAAAAAAAAAAAAAAAAAAAAAAAAAAAAAAAGTATAGTAATTAAATGTAATCACATCGCGAGAACCAACAACCAAATTGCAAGACACACACACACACACACGCACCGCGCCGCGCAACACACACACACACACACACACACCCACACACACCACACACACACACCACACACACACACACAACACACACACCACACACACACACACACACACACACACACACACACACACAACACACACACAACACACCAACACGCACACACACACACGCACGCACACACACACGCACCACCGAACCCTACACGCACAACACACACACACCGACACACACACACACCACACACTACACACACATACACACACCACAACTACCCACACATACACACACACCACACACACACACACACACACACACACACACACACACACACACACACACACCACACACACAACACACACACACACACACACACACACACACACACACACACACACACACACCAAACACACCACACACACACACACACACACACACACACACACACACACACACACACACAGATGCAGAACATACATGTCTGCTAACCAGACCCAAATTCTCCTCGCTACGGTTTTCCCAAACACGTAGCGGCCCCTTTATAAGAGGTCTCTGCTTTATCACCGTAAGATTATATTGTGGCGCACGCACTAATAACCCAATTGGATCCGCTGGGCTAAATTGTGGAGTAGGCAGATTAAGGCCCGTGAACCTTTGTCCGCTTTTGTCAGCAGCCAGCGGGATCACAGGCTGATGAAGCGGGGACAGCAGCATCCAGATATCGAGATGCGTGTGTGTGTGTGTGTGTGTGTGGTGTGTGTGTGTGTGTGTGTGTGTGTGTGTGTGT
>JABMCL010002885.1:1492500-1497500 GCA_018857735.1 Alviniconcha marisindica | reverse complement strand
ACGTATACGTCTTCATAATTATAGCGTTAGGGCCTCCTTATTCGTGCAGCCAGACGCGGAGCAATCTGGGTAAACTCGCTCAACGTCACGGCGCCACATGACCCGAACATGTTGTTGACGATTAGAGGTGTCACGTGATTTCCTGTCGGGTTTTTCTGCGCGCACTTCCGGTTGTTTGGAGCTCAGCAATATCGCGCCTGTGTTATTGCTGCCGATCACCAGCGGTGCCAAATCGAATTGATTGAAGCATCGGATATAGAGTGCCAGCTTGATAACGGATAATAGATATGAAGGAGACGCTATATCGTGTGTCGCCTTTATCTCGCCAAGCTTCGGCCCGCTTAGTCCAATAATAGGCCCGTCAGAAACCATCATCGCTTGTGGCAGAAACCTTGTGATGCAGGTACCAATTCTGTGCCAGTCGGTCTGGGACTCTCTTCGTTTCAGCTCCGGGTTTGTGCATAGTTTAGGCTGTGTACTATAGACACGACACGCATACAGGATAGTAACACGGTGCCTCCACTACTAGTCAAAGTGGAAATTTATATTATGTTGTTTCTGATCATTATAGTTACCGATAGTGTGATCCTGTGCCGACACGAAAATTAAAGTTCCAGCCACAAGACTGATAATTCAGTGATCAAATCCGTGTTTACTCACTTTAGTCTGAAGCAGGTCAGATTGTACACTTGCATGCTTCGCTTACTCATGTAGCCGGAGTCGAGGGTAGGTCAGAATACAGCTTTGCATGTTGTGGCTGTTTGGGTTTCGTTTCTGTGTCTGCTCATTCTTGCTTCAGTTTTCTTTATTTCTTCTCGATTTTTTTGATTTTTTGATTATTTTATTTTAAATGGCATTTATCAGGTGCAGTTACTCTAGCTGACTCTACTTGTTGATGACTATCTGGTGCTTCCCCCTGATACTGCACACGTGGTTAAGAGTGCCATATCATGTCAAGCAAATAACAATTAACAAATGCAGTCACCAACGTTCACTATTACCAGCACCTAACCTGGACGTTCTCTCTCTCTCTCTCTCTCTCTCTCCCTCTCTCTCTCTCTCTCTCTCTCTCTCTCTCCTCTCTCTCTCTCTCTCTCTCTCTCTCTCTCTCTCTCTCTCTCTCTCTCTCTCTCTCTCTCTCTCTCCCCACACACATACACACATACATACACACACTACCACACACACACACACACACACACACACACACACACACACATACACCACACTCTCATCTCTCTCTCTCTCTCTCTCTCTCTCTCTCTCTCTCTCTCCTTCTCTCTCTCTCTCTCTCTCTCTCTCTCTCTCTCTCTCTCTCTCTCTCTCTCACACACACACACACACACACACACACCATTCTTCACCCTCCCTCATCCCTGTATGTTACCTCAGCCCCATCACCACCGGAAGGCGCCCGCAGTTAGTAGGTGGGCATGTTATGGTCGGCAGGTCGTGGCTTCTTCGTTCTCTGGTCAAACAAACGTCAAAAGCTAGGGCAGGGTGGACCCCTATTTTCTTGTCCGAGGATTAGCCACCGAATAATTATGGACACGCAAGTCCGACCCTTATCGACAGTCGGCCGTTAGTGGGAACGAGAGGATCGGAGAGAGAGAGAGAGAGAGAGAGAGAGAGAGAGAGAGAGAGAGAGAGAGAGAGAGAGAGAGAGAGAGAGAGAGAGAGAGGTCCTTTATCTCCATGACAACAGACGCTAAATTATGGTGGCGAGTCAAGCCGGGAACGTTCAACACATGTTCAGCAGCACAAAGAGAGCTAAGAGAACCCTTAATTGTCGCCATAGAGTTGCCTCCCATTTGATAACACGCACGCCATCTTAATTTTATGGTGGATGACGAATTGTCCTCGAGAGAACACAGTCCGAAAATGACTATTAATTTCAGCTTGTCGCTACTGATGTTCAAGTCGGCTATTAAATAGCTATTAAATTTTATAGTCAACTTCTTTACTATTTTGTTTCTAACACTGCCGAGTGATTCGGTAGCTCATAATGAAGAGACCAACATGAGTATAACTGTGTACTGAGCCAAATCGTAGAGTTGCGATCGTTCTTCAGCACTGCCAGGTAATAACAATTAAGTATAAGACAGTCTCTAACTGTGACTGGGATTTTTCAGAATTGTAAGAGAATAAAATTAAACTAACTGTAAGTATCGTAAGAGAATAAAATTAAACGAACTAGGGGACTTCAGTTAGTTAGTTCTTGGGTTTTAGCGTCTCGTCATCTGCACAGGGTGTTCTCAAGACGAAGCAAAAGGGAAGAAACGAATCTGGCAATATTCCTGGCAGTAAGCCAAGCATGCGAAGCTATCACTTCGCCCACGTACCCGATGTAAATGACAAAAACATTGATAGACTTGGAATCTCTCGGGAAAGGGACGATAGAAACATATTTTTCCGCTGGGAAAACGCATACAAGCGCGTAAAGCGCACTATCCAAAAACAAAAACAAAACAAAAAACAAAAACAAAAACAACCAAGAATTCATCAATGAAGATCAGATCAGGCACTGGAATTGTGCGCATATTTTTTATTTATTCTCTCTCTCTCTCTCTCTCTCTCTCTCTCTCTCTCTCTCTCTCTCTCTCTCTCTCTCTCTCTCTCTCTCTCTCTCTCTTCTGTGAGTGCGTGCGTGCGTGCGTGCGTGCGTGCGTGCGTGCGTGCGTGCGTGCGTGCGTGCGTGCGTGGTGGTGTGTGTGTGTGTGTGTGTGTGTGTGGTTGTTGTTGTTTTCTAACCTCTCTTGGCTTTGATCTTATTTCAGAACGGCAGCAGTCAACCTTCTTTGACATTTAAAAAAAAAAAAAAAATCTGCGGGAAGAGAGAAAGAGACAGAGGGAGACATACAGAGAGAAAGACAGACAGACAGACAGACAGACAGACAAACAGACAGACAAACAGATGCACAGACAGAAAGAGACAAAGACGCGTTCTGTGCGTGTCGTGATTAAGCTTAACGTTTATTATACATCATTCTTGTAAAATACTGGACATGATTAGAGTTGCATCGATTTCTTTGACCCATGCCCCAAATCAGAGCCAAAAGAGAAAGGCCCGGGTCTCTAACCTGAAGGTCGGAAGGACGAGCGCTGATGTGATAATTGTAATAACATTTCTTGTGTGCACCGGCCATTTAAATCCGTGCGCATGAATACGATTACCGGAACATCCAGGAGCAGGGTCGAAAGGTTGAGAATGAGGGAGGGAGGGGCAAGAAGTGGGGGGGGGGGGGGAATAGCTGAGAAAAAGAGAGGCTGAGAGAGAGGAGGGTGGCAGATGGGAGACAGACAGACAGACAGACAGACAGGCAGGCAGGCAGGACAGACAGACAAACAAGCACAGACAGAAAGAGGGAGAAATAAAGAATGAAGAGAGAACCCTAAATACAGAGGGCTGGATCTGACACCGCATGGCGCGAGTTAAACCATACGCCAACGTAGTTCGGGGGAGGGAGGGCTGGGGTCGGGAGTTGGAATATTAAAGCGAAGGCATAGGTATCAAAGACGTAACAACAATTCAGTCATTGCACGAGGCTCGGAGAGTTCCTATCTTGAGCAGCTGCAGATGATCATCTCGGTATCCTTTGTCTCCGTCTCTTTTGTTCTAGACAGCCTACCTTTGAGCCATCGCTTTCCCCTCCCTTTTTCCCTTTGTCTTCCTCGGTCGTAAGCACCGTGGGCAATGCCTTGTACCACTATTACGTACTGCTGCTACTACTACTGCTACTGCTGATGTTGCTGCTGGTACTGCTGCTGCTGCTGCTGCTGCGATTCTGCTGCCACTACCATTGCTGCTACTACTACTGCTACTGCTACTGCTGATATTGCTGCTTGTACTGCTGCTGCTGCTGCTGCGCTATTCTGCTGCCACTACCATTGCTGCTACTACTACTGCTACTGCTAGTGCTACTGCTGATGTTGCTGCTGGTACTGCTGCTGCTGGTACTGCTGCTGCTGCTGCTGCTATTCTGCTGCCACTACCATTGCTGCGCATGCTATTACTACTGCTGCTGCCACTGCTACTGCTACTACTACCACTGCTGCTACTCTACTCCTCCTGCTGGTATAACTACTTGTATTGCTGTTGCTAATACTGCTACCGCTGCTGCTGCTGCTGCTGCTATTACTATTACTGCTGCAGCTGTTATTGCTGCTGCTACTACTACTACTGCAAGTATTGCTGCTACTACTACTGCTGCTACTGCTACTGCTGCTGCTGCTGATGCTGATGCTACTGCTGCTGCTGCTGATGCTGATGCTACTGCTGCTGCTAGTACTACTGCTGCTGCTGCTGCTCCTCCTCCTCCCCCTACTACTACTACTACTACTATTACTACTACTACTACTAGTATCAGCACCATGGAACTGTTGCAGTACATTACAGGTACTGGTGCTACAATACTCCAATTTTTCCTCGTCCACCGCTACAGCCACCACCACTGCTACCGCCACTGACGGCGGCAGCTCACGCCATGGAAGAGAACTCCGAGTAACTGAACAATGTTCCAGCTGGTACAACTGAGCAGCCGACGGATGCGCTGCTACTGGTACTGCTACTAGGCTATTGTACAATTTAACTGTAATTAGCCACTACGCAGTTCCCATGCGTGGGAACAAGCGCTTGTCAACAGATCCTGCCGACGTAGAAAGAAGATCAGTGCTGTCAGAGGGGAACCCAAGACCTTTTTTTAATTTTTTTTTACAGTAGGCAAACCTCTGCAGACTCTGACTTTTGGGGTGCTATATATATAGTAACGTTCGCGAAAAAGAAAAAAAAAGAAAAAAAAGAGGAGCAATTGGTGGGCATTTACTTTTCCGGGATTTTGTTGTTGTTGTTGTTGTCGTTCTTTTGCTTTGTTTATTTCTTCTACACGGCATTCATTGGTTTGGTTGGTTTGGTTTTCTGCGAAGACGCTGCGTGTCTAGAATAAAGTGTCAAGTACACACGGGAGTTTTTGAAGTGTGTCCCATGCAGCAACCGTAGCTAA
>JABMCL010002885.1:1475000-1485000 GCA_018857735.1 Alviniconcha marisindica | reverse complement strand
ACACACACACACACACACACACACACACACACACACACACACACACACACACACACACACACACACACACACACACACACACACACACACACACACACACACACACACACACACACACACACACACACCACACACACACCACACACAACACACACACACACACACACACACACACACACACACACACACACACACACACACACACACACACACACACACACACACAACACACACACAACACATAACACACCAAACGCAACAAACACATACCAAATGATTTAGCTGTGTGTGTGTGTGTGTGCGTGCGTGCGTGCGTGCGTGCGTGCGTGCGCGTGCGCGCGCGCGTGCGCGTGTGATTGTTGATTTTGTTGCAGTTGCTGTTGCCGCCGCCGCTGCTGCTGCTGTTGTTGTTTGTTTGATTGTCTGTTTTTCCCCTCTTGTAAACGTTCCGCCTGAAAAGAAAGGAATCTTACACTAATTTTATTTGCTTCTGTGCACCGACACAACCAATAATTGTGGAATGTTGTCCAAAGTAATGCGATTACCACTAGAAGAAGAAGAAGAAGAAGAAGAAGAAGAAGAAGAAGAAGAAGAAGAAGAAGAAGAAGAGGAGGAGGAGGAGGAGGAGAAGAAGAAGAAGAAGAAGAAGAAGAAGAAGAAGAAGAAGAAGAAGAAAGAAGAAGAAGAAGAAGGAGGAGGAGGAGGAGGAGGAGGAGGAGCAGAAGAAGAAAAGAAGAAGAAGAAGAAGAAACAAAAGAAGAAGAAGGAGGGGGAGGAGGAGGAGCAAAACCATAATCAGCAAGAAAACTGGCAGCCCACACATTGTGCCTGACAGAACGTTCAGACAGCGGATTTGGACCATGCAATCGGCTACAGGGCTAATTCCATAGGCTATGAACGGCAGCGGTACATCTCAGTCACTCCCAATGACCCGAAATTACGTATGCATGCGTCTTAATAGAGCTAGTCAGTCCTCGGAAAACATTTCTATGATGAAGCTTCTCTCACGGAGGCAGAGGAGAAAAAAAAGAAAACAAAAAAATGTTGTTCCCAAAATATCCCGCCCCTCCACCCCACCGTCCCCCCACCCCTCCCCAGCACCCTTTCTTCCAAAAAAGTTCAAACCAGCCCACAACACGCTGGTCGCTCTTATAGCTAGCTCACGCAGACAGGCACCGGCGTGACTTCAGGGGAGAGCATTACAGAGCGGAAGCCAGAAAAAAGTCTGCGGACATTGGTTGAATGGTGTCTGTGCGGTGGCGTCCTCCTGATATCCGTGTTGCATTTACCTCCCTCGCTAGTCCCAATGAGCTATTCGGCACGAATTTCCTCCAACTTGCAGCCCCCGTCAGCTCTCGCTGTCCATAGTCCGTAGGTGCCAAGGTTTGGTTTTCTTGTCAAGTCTACTATGAGGTGGTTGAGTTGCTAAGAATGGAAGATGGTGACCAGAAAGTTAATAGGGGTGGTGTAGGCATGATGCTGCCTGCCGCTTGCCCCCGTGTGTGTGTGTGTGTGTGTGTGTGTGTGTGTGTGTGTGTGTGTGTGTGTGTGTGGGGTGTGTGTGTGTGTGTGTGGGGTGTGTGTGTGTGGGGGTTTGTGAGTGCGTACGTGTTGTGTGTGTGTGTGTGTGTGTGTGGTGTGTTTTGTGTGTGTGTGTGGTGTGTGTGTGTGTTGTGTGTGGTTTGTGTGTTGCGCGCGCGGTGAGAATCGCACGCACGCACCACGCACGCACGCACACACGCACACCACACACACACACACCACACCACACACACACAACACACACACACAACACACACACACGACACCAAAACCCCTGCAACGACACTGACCTATCGTCTTTCGCAGACTAAGAGTAAAGAGAAATCTTGCTCTGGAAACATGGGCACCCCCATACATACACACACACACACACACACATACACACACACACACGCGCGCGCGCGCGCGCGCGACACACCACACACACACACACACACACACACACACACACACACACACACACACACACACACACACACACACACACACACCACACACCCCACACACACACACACACACACACCACCACACCCCCCACACACACACACACACACACACACAATCCACACACACACACACACACACACACACCACACACACACACACACCCACCACACACACACACACAAGGGCAGCGCGCGCACACACACACACACACACACACACACACACACACCCACCCCCACACACCCACACCCAACACACACCACCCACACACACACACACAACCCCACACACACACACACACACACACACACACACACACACACACACACACAACACACACACACACACACACACACACACCCCACACACACACACACACACACACACACACACACACACACACACACACACACACACACACACACACACACACACACACACACACACACACACACACACACACACACACACACACACACACACACACAACACACACACACACACACACACACACACACACACACACACACACACACACACACACACACACACACACACACACACACACACACACACACACACCACACACCACACACACCACACACACCACCCCCCCCACACACACACACCACACACCACACACACACACACACAAAACACACACCCCACACACACACACACACACACACACACACACACACACACACACACACACACACCCCACACACACACACACACACACACACACACACACACACACACACACACACACACACACACACACACACACACACACACACACACACACACACACACACACACACACACACACACACACACACACACACACACACACAGAGAAGGCGTGCATGTAGTTTTCGTCTGATATCGGCATTTCTGTCAACCAGACGGGACGGTATATGTTAACAGGAAATTGTTCCAGACACTTATCATTAACTCGCTCGGATTATCACAAACGCCAAATATTCTCGAGACGGACGTCAATCTGATCCTGTTTCTAAAAGTAGCAGAGAACTGTCCCAGACAGAATACATCATAGTGAGCATGGCACAAAGTAAAATATCCTAGGCACATATCGTCAATGACCCTCATAAGTCGACTGTTGTCCGTTTTGACCTTTTTGCACTTTAGTAAAACTCATTCATTTACGCATCTCCGAAATGTCTACTTTGTAGATGTTGTAAAAGTGTGTATCAAAATAAAGGTAAAGACCACACAAATCACTTGGGCATAGAGCTGAATCAAAAAGAACGCTGGAGTTGTGTGTTCTTTGGTCATCCCAAATGGATTTCTTTTCGTTTTTTCTCGAGTCAAACTTAAATTTAGTCAGTAACAGGAAATGACTCTTACGGGCCAGAAATTGCAGTCATGATAAGTATGGATCACAGCAAATGCTATACCCAATCTCGAAACAGACGTTAGCAGGATAATATTATTATACCAGGAATACAATTATACTCAATTGGTGTGCTTTGAAAACATAAATTTGATTCTTAAGTCCGACTTAAGTAGAATTTGGTCGTAGTTTGCAAGAAAGAAGAAAGTATCCCGTATAATTCAAACAGTAACTGGCCAGGATTGTGTAAAAAGCGCTAAAAAAGCATTCTCGATGTAGGAGTGAACTTGGACGTGTTTTATTACAACCATAAAATCAATTAATTCCCACACACGAAAAAGCCGCAAGTTTTCTACAATGGACACGCGGTTTATAGGCAGATAGCAGAGCTGTTCAGCAATTTACCACTTGTTTCACCCCGATGAGAGCTACTGCCTAGCTCTGCACAGCAAGTGTTCCAGAACGTTTGTATTTCGTACACGTCATCATCACACTGTACCGATTTTCTGTCCACTGGGAGATCGAGTGGAGAATATTAACAGTATAGACTGTGTGGGTCGATATCAGTGATCGCGACGTTTGCACATATTCTGCACACACCCACACACTTGCAGGCCAACGGTTTGGCCGTTACGGGTTCAGATATTAGATAGGTGGATACACACACACGCACACACACACAAACACACACACGCACACGCACACGCACGCGCACGCACGCACGCACGCACGCACACGCACGCACGCACACGCACGCACGCACGCACGCACGCACGCACACACACACACACACACAAACACACACACAAACCCGTTCTTGCCTAGATCCCTGGTTGGCTAGACCCGTTCTTGTCCAGATCGTTTGTTGGCTAGACCCGTTCTTGCCTAGATCCCTTGTTGCCTAGATCCCTTGTTGCCTAGACCCGTTTTTGCCTAGAGCCCTTTTTGCCTAGACCCTTTTTTGGCTAGGCCAAATATTTCATCCTAGATCCTAGACACTCAAACACACAACACACACACACACACAAAACACACACACACCACACACACACACACACCACCCCAAACACACACCACCAACCCACAGCACACCCAACTGAAGGAACAAAGGAGCAGTAACCAACCAAAACACGATGACACATTAGCCAGAACAATCAAAACACGGGCAGGGACGAAACTCCTCAAATCACCCGCTAAACAAGCGGAGGGTGGGGGGATGGGGGGGGGGAAGGAGGTGTCAACCGACTGGTGAAAACGCCGTGCACGAGTTCGAGACACTGTTCGATTGGCGCAGACGAACTGGGCCTCAATGACCCGCTAACAAGCGGGGGGGTGGGGTGGGGATGGGGGGGGGGGGGGGGGGGGGAGGGGGATTGGGGGGGGGGGAGGTCGAGGTGTCAGACCTGACTGTGTGAAAACGCCGTCGAGTTCGATGACAGTCTGTTCGATTGGCGCAAGAATATTAACCCAGTTTTTACAAGCGGCGTGCGTAGGTCGAAGGGCGAAGTTCTGTCTGAAGCTGAAAGTTATTGCAGGGCTGGATTTTTCTTATCGTCAGAGCTTGCAAAAAGCGAAGGTTACAGGACCGATCCGAGCCACGAAGGAGCAAGTCTATTTTATAGCCTGCTCCCTGGCTGAAAGGATAAGGGTCCGCAGACGGCCAGCAATAACCCGAACATGTCCACGATTGTGATTGGTTGAACAGTCGACTGGCTGGTCTTCAGTTTCCTTTTCTGCCCCGTCTTCACAGAATCACAGTTCGCGTGTTTTTTTGTAGAATGAGGGACTCGGGGAGAGACAGAGACACAGACAGAGACACAGAGAGAGAATTAGTTATTTGGTAGTTGGATTGTAATGTCCTGTCAACCACACAGAATCACCTCAGGACAGTCAAACAGGTCGTAAGCAAATGCTCATTTTAAAGCTAATCTAATATATATATATATATAATATATATATATATATATATATATATATATATATATATATATATATAATATATATATATATATATATATATAACCTTTGTCAAGTCAGTCCACAAAACCAGTCATTTCGCAAACATAAAACATGTATATAAAAACATCAAACAATTTTTTTCGAAGAATTAGTCCCTTCAATATTACCCCTGTTAAAAGAGCACATAAAGCTGCGCTAGGACATGCTGGTATTGTCGACTAAAAAAGATTAAACAAAAATATATAAAAAAATGAATGGACAGACACAATACACAATAATAATTTAAAGAACAAAAAAACAAAAACAAAACAAAAATATTCTTGCCTAATCCCTTATTGCACTTCCCAACACATACACACGCACACACGCACGCACATACACACACAAACATATGGCAAATATCAGTGCCATATGGCAGCAAGCTGCACATACCACCTACGAACTATCATCTCCAGGGTGCTCAGCAAGAGCCATACACAAAAAAGCCTGAGCATCAACGAAAAAGATTTGAGAGTTTTCTGAGAGAAATTGACCATTAGCAGAAAAATGACAAGACGGAAAGAGCAAGAGAACCAGGCAGAAAAACAAGAGAGGAGATAGGAAAGGCGAATCAAACGACAGCCCTGAGATTCCAGACAGGAGGGGTGGTGGGGGGTGGGGGGGACATCAAATATCCCCGGCTTCCCTTCCCTTACGTCCACGCCCCCCCCCACCCCCACCCCCGTTTTCCCCGTCCCTAATAAGCCTCGTGGTTTCAGTGCTTCTGTGAACTTTAAGCAACATGTTTACCTTACTCACTTGCCTGTGAAAGTGGACCCAAATCAACTTGAGCCAGTGTGTGTGTGTGTGTGTGTGTGTGTGTGTGTGTGTGTGTGTGTGTGTGTGTGTGTGTGTTTTCTCTTCTTTTTTTTCTCTCTTTTTTATTTTTGTTTGTTTGTTTCTTTCTTTCTTTCTGTCTTTCTTTCTTTCTGTTATTGTTTTTTCTTCGGCCGAAGGTGACTTAAATTCTTTGTAAATATGATAGAGAGCACGCTTTGATATAACAGTGACCGCTATAAAAATCTGAAACTAGATTGACTGCTAGCTACATTTATTTATATTTGCCGATTTAGTTCGCCCCCCCCCCCCCCCCCCCCACCCCCACACACACACATACACACCCGCCACCCACCCACACCCGCCACCCCCATCCCACTTCCCCACCCCGACACCCCTACAAGTCTTAATTCTACAAAGAGGCAGCCATGCGATGTGTATAATTATATAGCCTACGTAATGGAAAAAAAAGGAAGTTAGCGGCCAGCCAATGAAAACGCAGGCAGCTGTTCAACCAATGAGGGCGGAGGCAAGGCCGGGCGATCACCGGCTGTGTGCCGGACTCACAGGCAATATTGCCTGCATCCTCTCTGGCCCTGTTCAGGATGGGCCCAGTTGCAAGAGGTAGGAATAAACAGCGAGAAGCTAATGACGTATCCACGGGGAGGAGAAAGGGGGCTCCCGCCTCTGCCATTTCAATGCCTTTTTTTTTTTTTTTTCGCGACTCCCACGGATCATCAAAGCCCAGTGGACGCAGAGAGCATCGCTGGGCTAAAACCTCCATTTCGTCGAGTTTTCTTTCTAGCCTTACAAATTGCTCTGTTTGCGCAAATTTTCCTCTTCTGTGAAATGGGGCTAAACACGGCTAATTTGGTCAAAGAGCCTTGTCATTTGCGCCGAAAGGACAGTTCCTTTCTCTGTGTATTTCTGAATCTCGCTGAAACAGCCATCTCAAAGAAAGTATTTTTTTCCCTCTCTCTTTCTCTCTTGCTTTGGTTCGGCGTTTTCTTCGTTTCAAAGTGAAATGAAGCCGCACACTAGTTCATTTTGCACAGGAAAAACGATGAAATCGGCGCTCTGGGACCGTCGTTCAAATAAGGGCATCCTTCTTTGTTGTGTCCTTGCAGCCACTTTTCTCGAGCCTTTGACCGAAAAATTACCATGATTACGTGTGACGTCTGACCTATCTGCTAATAACATCAAACGCCTTCGTTTGGGAGAAAGCGGAAACAGAGGGGAGAAACAAACAAACAAACAAAATCAATGAGGATTTTAAACACCATAAGCACGAGGGCATTTAGACAACAAAAAAACAATTTTTTTCCAAAAGGTCCAACTGTTCGCGTGAGGCGGAGGTTCAATTGTTCCTTTCCAATGAAAACTATTTTTTATGATGTATTGGTTACCATATAAAACTCTACAAGCTGCAACGCCCCCATTAAACGTGGAAATCACAAGTCATCAAAGCTCTAGTAAGAAAACACACACACACACACACACACACACACACACACACACACACACACACACACACACACCACACACACACACATGCGCGCGCACGCACGCACGCACGCACGCACCACACGCACAAACAAACAAACAAGTTCTTCTTAATTCGATTCAATATTGACGACGCAGGTCATTTTCGAATAGCAGAAGATTAGGAACATAATGAAGATGAACCAACTGAAAAAATCATCAGATGCAAACACATAAACGGTTAAAAGGAACGTTATTTTCATATGGCAATACAAAACATGTGTGAATTTTAGGGGGTAAGCCCATCATCCCCTCACCCATTTGTTATTCGGACTCAATCTCGAAAACTCTATTTTACAAGGACTGTTGATTAGGTTCAGCCAATCCTGTTTTAACGACCTATAGTCCTTGCTAAGCTACTGATGAGTACCAAAAAAGAAAGTCAGTATTTATTTATGAGAAAAAACAAATGAAAAAAATCAAGGGAATGAATCAATGACTGCATGGATGAAAAATGGATATATAGAGCATAAGAACTTCCACACACAAAAGCTTGCGTGTTGACAGCGCCAGATGGCCATAGTGCAAACCTGCATACAGTGCATGCATCACTCAGTTATACGTGCCCAAGCATACAACCAGCAAATAATTAACTTAATAGAACGTCTGATTAGTTCATATAAAATACTCTTACTAACTAAGCTGATAGAACATCTGATCAGTTCATAAAAAAAATAAAAAAAACTATTACTAACAGTGGAGAAGAAAACAGAAGCAATCACTGAGTGACCATCTTAAAATAAAAGCAAAAACGGGAAAACCAAGCAAAGGTGCCCCGCAAAAACAAAAATCACGAAACTGGGCGGGACAACTCTTTTGGCGGGCGGGGGGGGGGGGGGGGGGGGGGGGGGGGGAGAGAGAAAGAAAAAGGACACAAAACAGGCGAACAAAGAAAAAAAAGAGAGAGACTGACAGACAGAGACACAGAGACAGACAGAGACAGACAAACAGACAGAGACCAAACAAAACCCAGACGGACAGACAAACAAAGAGAAAGAGAGATGGACACTGGACAGACAGAGAGACGAAAGGAGAGAGAGAGACAGAGAAAGGGAGACCGACAAGCAGAAGCAGACGGACAGACGGAGAGACACCAAGAGAAAGAGAGATGGACACTGGATAGGCAGAGAGATGAAGGAGAGAGAAAGACAGAGAAGGGGACACAAGAGAAGCAGACGGACAGACAGACAGACAAAGAGAAAGAGAGATGGACACTGGATAGGCAGAGAGATGAAGGAGAGAAGACAGAGAAAGGAGACCACAAGAGAAGCAGACGGACAGACAGACAGACAAAGAGAAAGAGAGATGGACACTGTATAGGCAGAGAGATGAAAGGAGAGAGAGACAGAGAAAGGGAGACGAACAAGGAGAAGCAGACGGACAGACAGACAGACAAAGAGAAAGAGAGATGGACACTGGATAGACAGAGAGACGAAAGGAGACAGAGACAGAGAAAGGGAGACAAACAAGGAGAAGCAGACGGACAGACAGACAGACAAAGAGAAAGAGAGATGGACACTGGATAGACAGAGAGACGAAAGGAGACAGAGACAGAGAAAGGGAGACGAACAAGGAGAAGCAGAGGGACAGATAGACAAACAAAGAGAAAGAGAGATGGACACTGGATAGGCAGAGAGATGAAAGGAGAGAGAGACAGAGAAAGGGAGACGAACAAGGAGAAGCAGAAGGACAGACAGACAAACAAAGAGAAAGAGAGATGGACACTGGATAGACAGAGAGACGGAAGGAGAGAGAGAGAGACAGAGAAAGGGAGACCGACAAGGAGAAGCAGAGGGACAGACAAAGAGCACGATACACTTAACAGCATCAGATTTACTCTTGATCTTGTAGAATTACTTACATATAATACGCTAAAATAATGTGTCGCAAAATGTTAACACTGAGGAAAAAGAGCGACACGCGCGCCACACCCCCACAAACTCACATGTCAGCCATTACAACGATCTGCTCAGTGTTTAGAGGCCGAAAACAAGATCGGCCTTGGGGGCAGATTTAAATAATGCTATGGAAGAGAGCAGGGTACAGTAATTGCTAGTAATGATGCCTCGTGGAAGAAGGCACGCTGACCAGAAGACATGGAGATATCACCGACAACCAGAAGAGCATGCAGGGGAGATAATGATTACCTACGCCATTCAGACTACGTGTTTATATAATGACAGGAACGATATCCTAGCGCGCGTCTGTCACTCGCACTGGTCGAGTCGCTAAAACCGGCTCCTTAGTTTTGTGTGCTTGAGTGAGTGCGTGCATGTGTGTAGGCTATGTTTTGTTGTTGTTGTTCTGTTGTGTGTGTGTGTGTGTGGGGGGGGGGGG
>JABMCL010002885.1:1445000-1470000 GCA_018857735.1 Alviniconcha marisindica | reverse complement strand
TATTCTGCACTTAGCTTAATTACTCACGGCGACTTTCAAATTGTCCGCTTGCTCCACACAACGCCTACGAAGTCCACCCAGAAGGTGTCTTTGGTGAGTTTCGCTTCTCAGTTTCAACTTTGTATGGTGAACAGCGATGTCGTCCTCTATGTCCTTTCTGTGGGTATAGAGCACTGACTATAATACTACCCCGCAAAAAGGAATCGTAATATATACAGAGAGAGAGAGAGAGAGAGAGAGAGAGAGAGAGAGAGAGAGAGAGAGAGAGAGAGAGAGAGAGAGAGAGAGAGAGAGACGAGAAGAGCTGGTAGAGGGGACTGCCATTGCATTATGGGGATACAGACAAAACATGTTTAACCCCTTCACTGCCGGGAATTTTACAGGCCGTGGCAGTGAAAGGGTTAACGTTCAGCTCAGAGTTGAAAATTCCCTGTTTATTTGCTTTGTTGTTGTTGTTTTGGTTTGTGTGGGCTGAAGGCGATGGCAGAACGTCAAAACCAGACAGGTAAGCAACAAAAGAAAAAGAAACAAAAGAAACAGTGTCGGGTTTTCGTTTACTGTTCAAGCATTCTACATTGAGATTCACGAATGTTACATTCCTGTTGGTTTTTGCGCACACACTTCCGGGCCTGAAAAAGGTGGTATTGGTGGTGGGGTCTTGTTCTTCACCTTCCGTCTCTGTCACGCTGCATGTCTCTACACTTGCCTCAGTATCTTTAATCGCGTGGCTGTATTGGGCGATTCAGCGAAGCTGGTTTGCTAGAGTGACTGCGCTTCGTAATCTTTCGCGCAAGAAGTCGCGAGAGGTCGCAGCGCACTTCCGGGCCGATTTCTGAGTAGGCGTTGCTTCACGCTGAGTATAACAGTGGAAGTTGAACCTAGGATCACGAAGCAGTACAAATGCCAATACTGTTGCAGCTGCAAAAAAATACCGTGGAAAGGGGATGGAGGGCGGGGAAAAAAAGGAGAAAAAAAAGGGTCTGCGTCGTTTTTTGGCTGACCAGAAGATCGCGAGTTCGTAGAAAAAATGCGTTTTGGGGCATCCTATTGCACGAGCAACAAGTTATTGCTTATTGCCAGACACATTATGACTACGGGCCTCCCAAAATGCCTTTAATGTTGTCAGTGTAAAATTCGCAAATTCACTGTCAGTGTCACCGCCTTCCATTGTGAAGAAAGTACGCACCGGAAGTAAAAGCAGCCACGGGACTTAAGCGATGCCGGGCAAAAGTCAAGAGAGTTAACAACCCCGCCTGAATCGCCCAATAGCCATGGTTAGCCTACTGGAGACACCGATGGTACGTACTCATATTCAGGAGCTGTGTGAGGTCGAGGTGGCCGTCCTGGGCTGTCCGTCCTAACGAGCCTTCTGGTTTCCGTGGACGTAAAGCTATAGTGAACCATGCTTCGGCATTGGTCTCAGCTTGTCCCTAATATGTCATCTGACATCTGAGGACATTAAGCAACACTGCCTACCTACCTATGGTACGTGGCAGATCAGTGTCCTGTGCTCACATCTCGGGCCGCTGACACAAAGGCTGTAGATACTGAGTCAAGTAAGTAAACATGGTGCTTAACGTCCACAGAAAAACGAAAAACATAATTATAGCGGCCTCAGCTGAACACGTGTCATCATGTCACAACTGACTTTTTGTCGAGATTCAATATTTCGTGTCGTGTGGCCGGGCATATTTTTTTTTCTCTCCGTTTTTCCACTACCTTTTCAATAGGGTGGGGGTGAGTTCCTTGACCACTCTCCGATTGGGTGAACGTTAGCTTGCGGTTTGCACGTGCTGTACCCTTGATCGCCCGTGGCCGGTTGTTTGTGTGTGTTGTGGTGTGTGTGTGCGTGCACGCGCGCGTGTGTGTGTGTGTCGTGTTTTGTGTATGCGTGTGTGTAGCACCAGAGCAGTATCCGCGTCAGTCCTGGGGATCCCGAGGCGAGTACCTGAAACGAAATAAACCTACAGCTGCAGTTGACGATGACGTACGTGTCCCTCCATTGCTCCCATCGTGGACAGAAGACTCAGAGCTCATGAGCTGTGTGAGCTAGCTGCTGCTGCTGCTGGTATTTGTTGTCGTTGATGTTTAGGTGGTGGCTGCAGCCACCCTCGAGACTATTAATTTTGTAGCGGTGGCCTTAATTGTGCCGGCAACGCGGCTGGCGTTTCCGCTGTAGTCCCCTTCATAGCTGCAGTGGCCTGTGTGTGTGTGTGTGTGTGTGTGTGTGTGTGTGGGGGGAGAGAGAGAGAGAGAGAGAGAGAGAGAGAGAGAGAGAGAGAGAGAGAGAGAGAGAGAGAGATGCACATCACACAAAAAATACAATGATAACAACTTACCCTTGTAAAATACGTCATTAGAAATGCTCGTAATTCATTTATTCAATCTCGAAAACTGTGGAAAAAATACAAAATATTTTTCACCAACATCGATATAAAGTCCTCACTCTTAATATCAACACAACATGCACCATCACGGTTGATAATATAAGTACGGCTTCGATCCCTCCAGCATCCCACAAACCCAGGCCCTTGAAATAAGTTAAACAGAGCACATTTCATTCTCATAGACGAACATTCTGTACACCTACCGTAGTTCTGATAATCACTCTTCCACACGCATACCCTCAATTCAGTCACCCAGCAAACAGTAAAACCTGCTCAAAACGACTACCGCCATTGAAAAGAAACCATAAATTCTTTAGAAGCAAAGGATGCGGGGGTGAGGGGGGAGGGGGGAATACAAAAAAGAAAAAGAAAGAAGTTTGGTTACAAAACAGGTTGCGCGGTTCAGGTTATCTTCTGGACAAAGCTTGGATACAGTGATTCCAGTATACCCCCCAGCAGTCCTCTTTTTTTCCCTCCAAAGTAAATGCCTAGACACCCATATTTTAGCACAGATCGTCACCTGGAGTTGTACGCACGAAAGAGAACAGTATACACAGACTTGACAGCTAAACATTAACTAAACCACAGAGACCACGGACATCTCACGTCATGGTCACAGACTGAACAGCTAAACATTAACTTAAGCACAGAGACTACAGACATCTCACGTCATAGTCACATACTGGACAGCTAAACATTAACTTAAGCACAGAGACTACAGACATCTCACGTCATGGTCAACTGACAGCTAAACATTAACTTAAGCACAGAGACCACAGACATCTCACGTCATGGTCAGACTTGACAGCTAAACATTAACTTGAGCACAAAGACTACAGACATCTCACGTCATGGTCAGACTTGACAGCTAAACATTAACTTAAGCACAGAGACCACAGACATCTCATGTCAGGGTCACAGACTTGACAGCTAAACATTAACTTAAGCACAGAGACCACAGACATCTCACGTCATGGTCACAGACTGGATGGCTAAACATTAACTTAAGCACAGAGACCACAGACATCTCAGGTCGTGGTCACAGACTCGACAGCTAAACATTAACTTAAGCACAGAGACCACAGACATCTCATGTCAGGGTCACAGACTTGACAGCTAAACATTAACTTAAGCACAGAGACCACAGACATTTCACGTCATGGGGCAGGGTAGATAGACTGTAACTCCCACGGAATATCCCTGTGCCCATGTTTCCCAGGGGTGGTCACTTCCTAACAGACAACAGCAGGTTGGACTATAGGTACTCACCGTGAACATGCACACACACCTGCCAATCTGCCTTTAAAGCCGAGCAAAGGTCTGCTACACTGAAACGTGAACTTCGCAATGATTGCTCACACAAGACCAAATTCTGACTTCAAAGAAAAACATAACAATTAACAGGTTGGCATGGCTAGGTTGCAGCAAATAACATTTTCTGTTTCAAATCTGTCAGTCTCAATAAACAATAACAGGACAGCAATAACATTTCAGGTGCATGCATTCATTCTTTCTACACACACGCAAAGAAAATCATGGTTTGAAGTCAATAAAAAAACACAATAAAAAACAAGTTAGTTACCGGCAATCAAAACACAACACCTTTTGTATTCAATTCCATGCAGTACTGGAGAAAACCCATGTAAGAAGACCGCAAATAAGGTAAAAACTGTGGTTCACAAAGAGCAGTTCAATAATTCCCTCTGTACACTCCCCTTTTAGCTTCAGATTTTTCACAACAAATTGTTCCAAACTACTTGATGGTCCTGATGCAATGACTCCAGAGGGTTCGATCGCAGCCAACATGCACTCACGTGTATTCGCCATACACACACAGGCCTTGACATGCAAACAGCGTAAACATATCACAAAATGCTAACTCCAGTTGTGCACGAAATGATCTCCCGCTGGTGGGTTGTATGTAATATACAAAATATCCATCATTACAAAACGCTATCTGTTCAATGGGGGGATAAATGCATCATTTGTAAGCTGTCCAGACTGACCGGGAATATGACCACTACCTGTAAATGGTCCATTTGGATAACTTACAACTCACACAGTTTCTTTGACAACAATGATATGTGAAGCAGGCATACACTAGATGACACTGACAGAGAGCAAGTGTATCACAAAAAACACTGGTGTGTGACCCTCTCTGACAAAATGAGACACCGGTCAACTCTAAGGGATGAACATTTTGAGTCTCTGAAACGCTGGTACTGAGAAGCCATTGAGGTCCATAAGCAAGAGAGAGGTAAGCAGAAATCATGGTTTGAGGGGCTACCCAGAAATCAGATTACTGCATGGATTGCATCCGCAGATGCTAACTCCATAGTATCTAGTTCAGGCGACAGTGAACTCCAGTTTCCAAAGCACGAGTCCATTTCTTTCTGAAGCTAAAGTTCTTACTTTTGAAAGTGTAAAATACTGAAATGAAGTATTTGCCAGCTCAAAATACACCATGAAAGAATTTCTTTTAGGGACTATGCAACCTTGGGCTTCCCATCAAAGGTTTATGATTCCATACTCAAAATTTTGTCCTGCCTAGACTCCCTTCATAAATGATCCTCAAGTTCTATATCCCTATCAGAAGTTTTGCTGACTGTGTGTTACCCAAAAATGATCAGTTAATTTAGCTCCCTTGCACAGATGTTCACAGGACACCTGGTTCTATGACCCTTTGCTCCCCAACAAGCACTTCACCTTTCTTCTGTCAAACCAAACTTTCAGCCTGAATATCAGGTGTTACAGGAAGTTCAGTTTGACTGGTTCACGTACTGAATCATTCTTACTGACCCCCCATCCAGTAATTGTTAAACTGTGGAAAAAAATGCAACCCCCCCCCCCCCCCCCGCCCCCCCCCCCCCCCCCCCCCTTTCTAATTTAGCTCCCTTCACAGATGTTCACAGGACACCTGGTTCTTGACCCTTTGCTCCCCAACAACACCACCTTTCTTCTGCAAACCAAATTCAGCCTGAATTCAGGTGTAAAGGCCGGTTCACACACCCTCATTTCTGCCAAGGCCCCAACCAGGCGTTAAAACTCAAAGGTACGGATGTGGGGTTGAAAGGGGTATCTGGTATTTTGTCATAGTTGTACAAACTGCAGAACACAATCTCATTCTATTGAAAGACAACATGAGCTGCAATGCAGGAGTAAGCGGTGCACAAGCCTCATTTTGCCAGAGGCGGCCACAAAACAAAAGATAATTAGACAACTGGTGAGAAATGATGAATGACTACTCCTGCTGAAAGACGATCATGGGTGTGGTGGCTGCAGACGTTGGACTAGACGAAGTGGGCGGGGCTGTGGCATTGTGGGATGTGGTGATGATATCGGTGGATGACGGCAGCTCTAGAGGTCCTGAAGAGTCCAGGTGCTGCTGGGCCAGTTGCTGCAACAGGCACATACACCTGGCTGTCATTGCATCCCCCATCAGTCATTTGACGAGCAGCACTCTGATCCCATTGACTCGTCACAGGCCAGTCAGTGGTGCAGAGCAAGAGCATTTACTCTCAAAAGCCAAAGGTTAAGCATCATTGAGGGTGGTCACTACATGGGACGTACCTCCTCTCACCTGCAACATCTCCATCCAACTGACATCCCAGACCACCAACCCCAGCTCAGTGAAGCCAGATATGTACCCCATCTCACCTGTACAATCTCCATCCGACTGACATCCAAGACCACCAACCCCAGCTCAGTGAAGCTGAGTATCTACCCTCTCACCTGTACCCCTCTCACCTGTAACATCTCCATCCGACTGACATCCAAGACCACCAACCCCAGCTCAGTGAAGCTGAGTATCTACCTCCTCTCACCTGTACCCCTCTCACCTGTAACATCTCCATCCGACTGACATCCAAGACCACTGACCCCACCTCAGTGAAGTTGAGTATCTACCTCATCTCACCTGTACCCCTCTCACCTATAACATCTCCATCCGACTGACATCCAAGACCACTGACCCCACCTCAGTGAACCGGGCACCCACCCCCTCTCACCTGTAACATCTCCATCTGACTGACATCCAAGACCAGCAACCCCAGCTCAGTGAAGCCAGGCACCCACCCATTCTCACCTGTAACATCTCCATCTGATCAACATCTAAGACCAGCAACCCCAGGTCAGTGAGGCCAGGCACCCACCCCCTCTCACCTGTAACATCTCCATCTGACTGACATCCAAGACCAGCAACCCCAGCTCAGTGAAGCTAGGCACCCACCCATTCTCACCTGTAACATCTCCATCTGATCAACATCCAAGACCAGCAACCCCAGGTCAGTGAGGCCAGGCACCCACCCCCTCTCATCTGTAACATCTCCAGCTGACTGACATCCCAGACCACCAACCCCAGGTCAGTGAGGCCAGGAACCCACCCCCTCTCAACTGTAACATCTCCAGCTGACCGACATCCCAGACCACCAACCCCAGGTCAGTGAGGCCAGGAACCCACCCCCTCTCAACTGTAACATCTCCAGCTGACCGACATCCCAGACCACCAACCCCAGGTCAGTGAGGCCAGGCACCCACCCCCTCTCACCTGTAACATCTCCAGCTGACTGACATCCCAGACCACCAACCCCAGGTCAGTGAGGCCGGGCACCCACCCCCTCTCACCTGTAACATCTCCAGCTGGCTAGGGTCGGTGACCACAAGCACCTGCTGGCCCTGTTCGCCACCGATGGTGAAGCTGGGGATGCCCTGTCCCTGCAGCGTCTGCAGGGAGAGCTGGGCGGGCAGGGTGACCAGGCCTGTGCTGGCGTCGTGCGACAGGCTGGTGATCACCTGGATGCCCTCCTCCCCCTTCAGCATCGCCACCTGCGCGCCGACACAATGCTGAATAACCACAACAACAACAATCATAAGGACAGAATGCTGAGTAAAAACAACAACAGTAATTGTGAAGTCTGATATCTAAATCTGTGACACCCATCTACCTTAACCTGCCACGCAAGGTGGGAGCCCAAATCGCTTCACAAGAACACATTTCCAGCTCACTGATGTTGCAGACACTAACCCCAGCTCAGTGACGCCAGGCATCTATCCTTACTGATTTGAAAATATATAGAAATTGATTTTTAAAAAAAAGTTTTTTATAATGCATTGTATGAATGAAACGTCACCAAGACCAAATTCCTGTGGACATTTAAACGTCACTGGTGAATAAATAGCCTTGCATCCTTGTATTTCTGACCTATAACACCTGCAGCTGAATGACATCCCAGATCACAAACCCTGCAAATCGATGGCAGCGTTTCAATGCAGTTAGTCACTGGATTCTAACATCCTGTCAACAGTGCAGGGTCACTTCAGGACACAGCTCAGCAGGGGAAGAATGAATAAAAAATAAATAACCAAAATACAGCTGCACTGCATACATAGTTCAGGAGCTGTGTGAAAGTCGAGGTGGCCATTCTGGGCTGTCCATCCTAACGAGCCTTCTGGTTTCTGGGGACGTAAAGCTATACTGAACCATGCTTCGGCACTGGTCTCAGCTTGTCCCTAATATGTCAACTGACATCTGAGGACATTGAGCAACACTACCTGCACTGCATACATTTCTCGAGACACAAACTGATCTCAGCCGCAGGTGATTACATTTTCCTAAGTCTTGCCAGCTACGTTTACCAGCAATTTTTATAAACTAAAACAAGCATGCGTCTACAGTTTCAACCCAACATGAACTGACACTGCTGATGTGTCATTTTCCTCTTTCCCACATTCTGTTTTTTATCCTTTTTTCCTCCCAATCTTTCTGAGTGTGTGTGTGCGTGAGAGAGAGAGAGAGAGAGAGAGAGAGAGAGAGAGAGAGAGAGAGAGAGAGAGAGAGAGAGAGAGAGCAGTAGTGAAGCAGAAGCAGAACAACCAAAGGGAAGCAATGCGTTACCTGCTGCGCATCTGTGGTGTTGATGACCAGGGTTCCCTCCCCTTCCTCGACAGTCGTTCGCGCCTCCCCTTCCGCAAGTGTGAACTGCAGTCTCTGCTGCTTTCGAGGAGGCTCTCCACTCTCTGTTACAAAATGGTCCACAAAATGACCACAACACATCAAGCAACAACTCTTTTCTCTCTCACTCTTACACAGATTTCACTTTCAGGGTTGTGGTACGTTGATATAGTAAAATGTCAATGCAACTCAAGGATCAAGATGTCTGCACCCAACACGCTTGCCAAGTAAAACCAATTATTTTATGCTTGTCAATCCCAGACAATGAAATACTAAAGAGTTAATTTTGGACTGCCTCTTATTTGAAGAAAACAAGTTACCTCCTTTGTTTCTTTTCACTTCTGTGCTGTCATTATAATGAGAAAAAAATTCCTGGGGGTGGGGGTGGAGGATGGGAGGAAGTGGGGGGGGGGGGGGGGAAGGTCAATTGCTCCATTAATTTTCAGAGTTACAGTTTTGATCTCTGTCCATTCTGCTTGGTTTCAGAAAGGGAGAAATAATTCTGAGAACAAATGTTCTCTCAATATAATGTTAGCGCCAATGGAAGTAAAATACAAACACCCCCACCCCCCCATCACCTCCTCTCCCCACCCACCCCAGCCCCCACCACCACCCCCCCATCACACATGCACTGGGCCAGGCCGGTGTGCACTCTGCTGATGAACTGGAAATGGCCAGCCCACCAGTTTCTCCTTGAAACCCCCAAGCCCCTAGATAAACGTGCAGTACCTTTCTCCTGCTGAGCAAAAATTTGCGCCTCACTCTCTGCCGTGCACTCCTCCCCTTCCCCGTGGGCCGTGCGCTTGTGCATGGCCAGGGTGGAGGTCTGGCGGTACGTCTTCCCACAGTACGAGCAGGTGTACGGCTTGGAGTGGGTGTGGACCACGTGGTGCTTGTAGAGCGAGGAGTACTCTGTGAACCGCTTCCCGCAACCCTGCACCGTGCACACATATGGCTTCTCTCCTGCACACACAGCAGACAAAATCTAATTCAAGGGTTGCACTCCAAAGCGCTGTATTCACACAGCTTCTCACGTAGCAGACAAAATCTAATTCAAGGGTTGCACTCCAAAGTGCTGTATTCACACAGATTCTCACGTAGCAGACAAAATCCAATTCAAGGGTTGCACTTCAAAGCGCTATATTCACGCTGATTCTCACGTAGCAGACAAAATCTAATTCAAGGGTTGCACTCCAAAGCGCTGTATTCACACAGCTTCTCACGTTGCAGACAAAATCTAATTCAAGGGTTGCACTCCAAAGTCCTATATTCACACAGCTTCTCTCCTGCACAGACAAAATCTAATTCAAGGGCTGTAATCCCAGGCACAATATTCAAGCATACCGCTTCTCTCGCGCAGAGACAGCAGGCAAAAACACTTCCATGGCTGTAACCTCAAGTGCCAGATTTACACATACAGCTGCTTTCCTGCAGCCACAACCGACAAACACTCACTTCAAGAGCTACATTCACAAGCACTATTTTCACACATACGGCATCTATCCTGCAGTCACAGCACACACACACACACACACACTAATTTCAAGGGTTGTAATCTCAAGCACTATATTCACATTCACACATACAGCTTCTCTCCTGCAGACACAAAAGACTCACTTCAAAGGCTATATATTCTCAATTGCTATATTCTAAAGAAGAAAAGGTGAGCTTTTATGTCTTCAAAATGCTATTACAATCTTGTCTGGAACATAACGTAAGCTTGAGAATGGTGAAGTATCAAACTGTATGGCTTGCTGAGAACAAAGGTTATTAAGGAGTTATCTTCCCTTGGCCACCTACAGCAGATGACTGATTGCCACTAACTTGAGTTTTGCAACTTAATTTAGAATCAGAAATCACTACACTGAGAACCATTCAAGGCTTCTGTAGAGAAGAATGTGTGATGCCCTCTTTCACTTGCACTTTCACGGCCAGTAAGCATGTAGACAAGCTTCAGCAGCACAAACTCGCTGGTGGAAAGAACAGTGTGAAAAGCCACATAAGTGCTGGCAAAACCAACAGAGAGCGAGGGCAACACTCTGCCCTCTTGCCCTGTGAAACTGCACATTAATCTGACCCAGAAACATGACTAACAAGCATGCTGAATCCCCACTATACTAATTACAGGCTTGCTTCATTTCAGAATGATGGGCTTTCGTTGCCGGCATTAAATAGAATACAAGATCAAAATGATCCGTAAACACACAAATGCAAATATGCATGTGCGATCATTGTTTTTAGTTTTTATTTATTTATGTACAGCACTCTCAGTCCTGTACAAATCACTGAGCAACACAGCACACTGTCTTTTTCCTTATTATTACCATGATTATAAATTTTGGTTCACACCTGTGTGGATGCGGACGTGGTTCTTGTAGTTGGTGGCCGAGGCAAACGCCCGGCCACAGCTCTCGGCTGTGCACAAGTAGGGTCTTTCTCCAGTGTGAGTGCGAATATGAACTTTGCGGATATTGGATGTCGTGAAGGAACGGTCACACCCCTCAAATGGGCACTTGAAGGGACGCTCGCCTGAAAATGAGATCAATACACTTTGGTCAGAAACTGACACTTTCTGAGATTTGGTAAGCTGTCAAATAGTTTTGTAAATACTACTACCACTAATAATAATAATGGGTACTTGGCGTGCCTAACCTGCACAGACCCTCAACGCTTACGCATTCTTCAAATGTACATGTTTTCCAGATTCAATGCTCTCTCTCTCTCTCTCACACACACTCACACTGACAAATGACATGCACACACAAACATGCATGCACGCACACGCACACACACTGACACACACACACGCACGTACGCACACACACATTGGCATCACATGGGAACAAAACTGAAGAAACAGTTTTTGAGAAAAACAAAAAACAAAAAAACAAGCAAGGTTTTCAAGGATTTAAAAGATACTTCATGAAACTGTGGCCCACAGCATGTTTTGGACTACGTGCATGCTGATCAGTTCTGGTGGATCAGGAATTAATATGGACAGGGTCCACCTGCAAGGCAGGTAAACTTGTGCAGGGTTGTAGGTGTGCCTGTGCATGTGCGTGTGTGTGTGTGTGTTTCTTGGGGCAGATGTAAATGGGCCAGTAAACCACATTTTTCTTCTTCGTGTCCAGCAAAAGCATAGTTTTCGTCCACCGTTCCAACTTAGGTCAGTGTCCTCACTGCCTCCTCAGAAGCAGGTATGCTGTGCAGTAATACCAGCCACGCTATGCAGCTCGACTAGATGACCACCCAAAACCTCAATCACACCTATGCACGTGCAGATGCATTTCTGAAGAAATGTGCACGATATGCAGTTATACCAGTCACGCTACGCGTCTCTACGACGCACACAGACATCGAAGAAAACGAACCACCCACGATCTCAATCGTACCTGTGTGCGTGCGGACATGCTTCTGCAAGTCACCGGATGTTTTGAAGGCCTTGTCACAGCCCTCCTCAGGGCAGGGGTAGGGTTTCTCCCCTGTGTGGACACGGGTGTGACTCTTCAGCCCATAGCCTGTAGCAAAAGCTTTGCCGCAGGTCGGGTAGTCACACTTGAATGGGCGGTCACCCGTGTGTGACCTCTCATGAACCTGTAAGAAAACAAACAAACAAATGTATAAGTGTTATCTCCAATCACAAAGAGCAGTATAAACAACAGCAAAAACACAAGAAAAAGACAAGTTCACTAAGCTGGTGTCCAAGACCCAAGCAAGAGAATCAGCATAAGCATAAAATACACCTGTATCCTAGTTATTTATCTCTTTCGAATATAAAGATAAAAAAATTAATAAAAACAAAAACAAAATGCTAGTGTATGCATGATCCATTCCAAGTGACCAAGAAAACCAACCGCAACCTTCAGGTGTGAACCACAGCTGATGAGTCATACCAGCAAACAAACTCCCTAGCAGTGTCTACAAGACTCACATTATTCCGTGCGAGTCAACAAACAAGATGAGTTCCCAGTTATTCTGCCAAAAGTGCAAGTGGCAGGTTACAGATAAACACACATGCGCCCTACGCATGTGGCTTCAAATAAAATGACACCACAAACTGGTGCATGGTTGCATGGTGTACACAGAATGTGTGCCGAGAGGGCAGCAGTTTTACATGGCACCAGCCACATCAACAACTAAACAGCGCTGTAACCACTTCGGTGAATATTCAAAATGCACAGTGTAAAGCTACAATCACTCATTGAGAATTGCATACAACTAAAGTGTACTAAGTCCACTTGGAGCTGGAAATAGACAACAGGACTATAGTTGCCATTTCGAGATGAGGGCTCATCTCGAGATGAGGTGCTTGACAAGTGTTCATCATTATTCTGTGTTTAAGTTACCTTCAGGTGATGGAGCGTGGTGTAGAGGCGGCCACAGTCTTCATACGCACACTTGTACGCCTTCTCCCCCAGCGCCAGTGCCTTTTCTACTGTCATCTGCTGTTTGCCCACAACTCCACTCAGCTGCTCAGCGAAACATACACCCACATATAAAATTTAAATGATCACCAAAAACTGCACAAAGGGTACATGACAAATAACACTGCTGTCACAAGTTGGTAAATGATGGCAGACTGACCTTGAGAAGCAAAAGAAATAAAAATAAAATTTAGGTGAAGAAAATTTCACAAAGTATTGACTTTGTGAGATTTAAAAATAATAATAATAACAAGTCAAAAACATGGCTGTTGGGACTCAGCAAAAGAGGGACGACTGGCTTAAAGCAAAGTTAGGTGAAGGAACAACGTGTGTAAAATTAATAATACCCCCCCCCCCCCCCCCCCCCCCCCCATGACAAAGAAGCTGCATCATTACTCTTGTTCTGGCCTGTTCTGATAGGGAACACTCACATTCAAAAGTCTGCCACAAATGCTTAGAAAGGTAAAAACTCTCAGCTTGTGCTGTCGACTAAACCTTTCACTGTTTCAGTTAGTACAAAGGAAACCTGAATGTTCCAAAGCAGCCATTCTAAAGTCAAAAAGAACCAAATTATATCAACTGTCCCTGGGGATAAGAAAACAGATGGCAGCACACGTATATTTGGAACAGTTCTCTCCCTTCAAACTTGGCTGCACAATCTGTTCACTCCAGGCTAGAATTAAGAGCTCAGTCCAAGTCCCAGTGATGTCTACTGTATCTCTCTCTGAAGTTTCCCCAAAGTCACCCTTGAAACAGTCAAAGTATTTTTAATTTTTTTCCATCAAGGGCTCTCACTTGTCCTTTCAAAGTAAACTGTCATGGTATGCCCAACTAACCGACCATCTTTAGTAACAGCATCAGTTCCAGTCGGTCTGTGACCATGCCCGAGATCCTACACTTTGTGACTCTCCATCTAGTCCAGGTTCAGCTATGGTCAGGGTGAACCACACATTTATTGCTGATCCAGGAAGGAGTCGCTGGAGTGCTTTGACTGCCTTATGCGTTGCAAGATGCAGAGTACCTAAGTCAAACAGTTGGAGAGAAAAAAGTGCTTGAAATGGGTGTTGACCTGTACCTGAGCGGAGAGGGACTCAAGGGTAGCGGCATCCAAAGCAGCAGCCCCTTCCCCAAACAGGGCCTCGGGGTTGGGGTGGGTGATGTACGCTGTGGTCCCGTCCTCCAGCTGTATCGCCTGCAACCCCTCGTGCACTGCGGAAACAAACACCAACAATCACACCCCCATGTAAAGTTATCTGCCACACGGTCTGCCACAGGATAAGGCCTATTGTGCTTGTGCACAGTACAGTACCCATGCAAAGTTATCCGTCACAAAATCTGAAACATGATAAGGCCTAGAGTGCTGGCACGCAGCACAGTACCCATGTACCCAGTACCCATGTAAAGTTATCTATCACACAATCTGAAACATGATAAGGCCCAGGGTGCTAGTTTACAGTACCCATGTAAAGTTATCTATCACACAATCTGAAACATGATAAGGCCCAGGGTGCTAGTTTACAGTACCCATGTAAAGTTATCTATCACACAATCTGAAACATGATAAGGCCCAGGGTGCTAGTTTACAGTACCCATGTAAAGTTATCTATCACAAAAATCTGAAACATGTTTAAGGCCCTAGAGTGCTAGTGCTACAGTACCCATGTAAAGTTATCTATCAAAACAATCTGAAACATGATAAGGCCCAGAGTGCTAGTTTACAGTATCCATGTAAAGTTATCTATCACAAAATCTGAAACATGATAAGGCCCGGGTGCTAGTTTACAGTACCCATGTAAAGTTATCTATCACAAAATCTGAAACATGATAAGGCCCAGTGCTAGTTTACAGTATCCATGTAAAGTTATCTATCACAAAATCTGAAACATGATCAGGCCCAGAGTGTGTTTGTAGAGTCAACAAACAAGGGTGTTAATGAGCGCTTGAACGGCGTCACTCAAACACAACAACAAAAGCCTGAGTAACGGTAACTCTCATCTGGTATGTGAGTAAAAAACAAGGTGCATAAGCTTCACCGAAGGTACATCCTCAAAGCATCCTCTTCCTTGAGGATGCACCTTGGTGGAATTCATGTACTTAGGATTTACTTGCATGCTAGGTCAGAGTTAATCTAGGTGACTTTATGTTCTTACGATGGTCTTTCAAGCATTAATTATCTCCCTTGTTTGTTGATATAATTTTTCGCACAATAAAGTAAGTAGGTAACTCGGTGTTTTACACCCAGTCAACCATCACACACCAGCTTACTGTGCTACAGGCAAAAGCAGCCAGTAGGGGTCTATGTGGGTGTTTTCAGATTTATAAACTTTGGTGTGTTTGCACTGATATGCTCCGCCAAGTTGAATAAATATGTTTAAAACACATTGTATTCACCCTGCCTGGCATCAGTTTTGCTCACTTTAACCCAAGAGCATTAACCCACTTGGCCCCAGACCTGCCGCTGCCCTTTCTACTACGAAATCCCTTGCAAAGGGAAGTAACTGTGTCAAAGGATCCCGGTATACAACTTTAAAAATCAATAATAAACACCAAACAAGTTTCAGCTCACTTCGTATTTTTCCCAATTTGCGAATACCATGTTCTTGTATATCCAACAGGTTTAGATTTTGTTCACTAAAAAATTAAAGCATTAAAAAAAAAAAAATCCCAAGTCAGAAATGTCCGCATATGAATGTCAGGTTTTTGGGGGCCTACGGTAACCAACTTCGCAAAATTTCCAGTTTGAATCTCCAAAATTGAAGCTCCGTGAGTTTTTTAGGGTGCCCACAGTAAGTGTCTGAGCCAAATTTACAGTTCAAATCTCAAAGGATGAAGCTCCAATGCCATTGCCAACGGTAGGGCTTTTGTTTATTTTCGGGCATCTATTGCATGTCCACTTTGTAACTTTGAAAATTCACAGCATCTCTCAAATTTCCAACAAAGGATATCGCCGGAAATAGTAAACAATAGTGGAAATGAGGCTCCAAGCCTCGCGCGAATCCCATTCGTATTTGCATATGCCGAGATGCTAGTATGAAGTGTCTGCTAGCCGGCCGCTACCGGGCGGTCTGGAGTTTCGTGGTAAGGCAAAAGAGCGGGCGGTGACGGGCGGTCTGGGACCAAGTGGGTTAACCGAGAACATTAATAAAATATACTAAAAGTTAACTAATGTTGAAATTTCAAGTCTCTTCAGGTGCCCCGATGTTTGATATGTTCCTGTGCCAAAATTGGTAAAATTGGTACATTTAAAGCTCCTGTTGCTACGGATTAAAGGAAAAATTACTCAATGCACAGAGAAAACTTTACAGCTGATTTTCTCAAAATGGCCTCCGCCCCAGGGGCAACCTTCAAAAACATGTCACACCGACATTTTTGGAGCAGAAACGTGATTTAATATCAAAATAACAAGTAGAACTGACAGATTTGAGACATGCAGATATCTCAAATTGCCAAAAAAAGTTAAGACTCATTTCATGAGAACGGGTCACATATATGTACTATACCTGAAACTGGTATTCAAAGAGTGAAGCTCATAGACAGTTACCAATATAAGCACACCAATTTTAAAGGAGTTTTGATTATCTAGTCTCAGAGAAACATCAAACAAACATGAGCACCTTTGCCACAGCCAGCCTCACTACTGGACTTCATGCTTTCATGGCTCCATGAACAATACACGCTCATGTGGTTTTCCAAACAAGCAAAAGAACAGAAGAAATAAAAGAACAAGAAGAAGATGGACAATGACACAAAGGTGAACATCAAACAACTCACAGGCTGCCTTGGATGTGGGTTGCAGGTAAGCTGTAGAACCATCTTCCAGTTGAATGGCAGTTGGTTCAAGCGCTTTAGCTTCATCATCTGGTTCAACTGAATGTAAAAATAACTTTTCAAATAATACTGAGGGAGGTAAGGGAGGAGACAGAGAGCGAGGGGAAGGGGGAAGGGAGGGGCAGAGAGAAAGACAGATTCAAAGACAAAGAGAGACACAAAGGACATACAGACAAAGAGAGAGACAAACGGACCCTGAAATAGAGAGACAGAAAGAAAAATGGAACATCAAACTGAAGACAAACAGAGAGATACGTGATCAGCTGTTTAGCCAAAAATATTCATTATTAAGGAATTATTAAGCAGCTGTGTCCACAGCTAAACTCTAACACTCCACAAAGCACACACTCCATCTGAAGCAGTCAATGGCTTTTATCTTCTTTTCTAATCCATTTCATGCTTACATGACCCAAATCTCTTCCCAATCCTAGCATCAATCTGTTCCTCACTGAACTACCATGTTCCAACTGTGCTCTTGTAAAGTATTGAGAAAGGAGAGAGTGCAGGGATAATTACTGCTCAAATCACATAAACTTTCACATGAACACGAAAACTAGTGAAAGAGTGGGGATACAACATTGCATAAATAAAACATGGTGTTACGTTTTGGTGTGACGGTCCCTTGAACAACAGCAGTGGTTCCATCTTCCAGTGTCACAGCCTGCCCTTCCAATAGCTTTCCCTCTGAAAACATAGCAAACACAAATGCAGATGACTGATGCCTTTCTAAACTCCAGTGATACATAATACTAATAACGACTCTTATATAGCGCTATACCCCGTAAAAATTTACAAGCTCGCGGGGCTGTACATTATCAACATCAAAATCCGCTTGACAATCAAAAAAGTACAAGTACTATAAATGCATACATCAATATCAAATTGACAAAAAAGCCAGGTTGAAACCAAATTAAAAAAAAAAAAAAAAAAAGTGAAGAAGCAAATTTATACTTCGATATTAAAGCATTTCACACACACTGAAATAATCACAAGTACTATAAAATACAGCATATATTAATATCAACATGACAATCAGAAAAAGCACAAGTACTGTCATGACAATCAGAAAAGCACAAAATAATACTGTAAATACATACATCAACACTAAAGTGTTTCACACACAGCCACCTACTATATGATTACACACAGTATCTGTAACTCCAAGCTGAAAGTGTTCAAAATGATCTACAAAACTGTTATTATTCGTCTTGTCTCACCAGTTACAATTGCATAGGATAACTGGGACAGATTGGTTTCCTGAAAAATTTAAAACTGAACTAAAAGAATGTTGGCTGCTCTAAAAAGTAAAATGTTATTCAAATCTTTATTAAAAAAAAGGAGTTATCTTCTCTTGGTCCAATACAGTGGCAGACCACAAAGTTTTGGCCTTTAGCCTAACTGTGCAGAAACTGGAGTCACAAACGCCGAGCTGTCTCCAAAGAGGTACTGGTAGGGAACCGGATCCCAGGAGGTGGGGGAAGGGGTAGACTATACCCAACGCTACACTGTCACTACCAGAATGACTCATGCATTAAGATGGGCAGTGATGAGAATCATTTCATAATTCATTAATTGTGAGGGACTGAGTCACAAGGCAGTGTTGACAGACCATGACTTTTGAAGAGAGAGGTGAGCCAAAGTGGAATCAATCCTTCTGCTTACCAGCCTTTTTTGCCTTACACTTTTACCACTAGGCCAAAACAGCTCCCTGACGTTCAGCTATACCTTTGGGTTGCTGGATATATGCAGTAGAGCCGTCAGCCAGAGTGACAGCCTGAATGGCGTGGGGGGCCTCCGTGGATATCACAGCGCCCTCTGGCAGCATCCCAGACACAGACAACTTCATGCCTGGTGCCATGGCAACACCGTTTGACTGAAAGCAGAACAGATACATGTGCAGTTCCAATGACTTCGGAGAAACATGTCCCTAATCTGTACCTGGACCATGATCTACATTTCCGCTAATTCAAGTGCCATCACTACTGTTGTCAAGCACATTCAATTGTTGAAAACTGGCAATTTTTCTCTCATTTTCTCGGGGCACCTGTTCTAAACTGACTCGAAATCAGTTTGTAATTATACTACACAGTCCATTACTGGCTTTAGCACACCACCACTTTAAAGACTTTTAGAGTGTGGATTATTTCAAATCAGAGCTTTTTCTTCTTCTTTATAATTCTGTGGGTATTTTTTCTTTCTACTTTGTGTGTGCGTGTGTGTGTGTGTGGTTTCTGTTTGGTTCTGTTTGTTTTGTTCCAATCAGATGTGATTATGCCTTATAGATACAGCTATTCATAGGTTCAAAACACACTTTAAGCCTAGGTTTACCACTTCCTCAAAGACAAAGTAGCAATTATGAATACAGCTATTCGTCAGTTCAAAACACACTTCAAACTTAGGTTTACCACCTCCTCAAAGTAGCACTACCTCCCTCACACTCCCCCAAAATGCAGGCAACCCTTCTCTTTTTCTCTTACATCACTTGTTTGGAGGAAGAGTCCAATGACACCGTCTGAGGTGGCACCAACAATTGACTGTGATGCATCTGTAGGAATGAGAATGCTGCCATCTGCAACTGATGAAACGCACACACCACCATCACTCACAGAGACACCTATAGCACACACATGCATGCATGCACACACACACACACACACACACACATACACATGCACATACAACACACACACAGAACAAAATAACAGTAACTGAGTAAGAAGCCACAGACATTACTGCTGAATTTAAGACATCACTGCTGAATTTTAACTGGAAACAAAAAACTAATCAGGACAGAGAAACAGTGGGATCAGTGAACTGCTCTTAAAAGTACATTTTAACTGAATATTAACTACGAGAAACAGTGGGATCAGTGAACTGCTCTTAAAAGTACATTATAACTGAATGATAACTAAGTCATACGAACATGGTCTTTTTTGTGTGCATTTTGAGTTTTTGTTGTTTTTATTTGTATTTTTTTATAATACAAATGATGATGAGAAACCAGAACTGAATAACAAGACCAGTGATCTCTCATTGAATCTTGTCACTGCGGCGTGCAGCTGAAGCTTAGTATAAAGCTAAATGTGCCCTAAAGGCTAAGCCCAAGAACCTCAAAACTGAAGGATAACAATATTTTTAAAAAGGCAAATAAAACATGCATAAAAATAGTCGCACATTCTATCTGTTTTCAAGTCACTTGCTTCTTCCAGTGGGTTCACATTTTTTCAACTGGCAAAGCTGAAAGTAGAATGCATACAAACAAATGGTGTGATGTCTCTTGTATTACTATCTGTTGTAACATTTGAGTAATGATTCCATGACTAGCACTAGTGCCAGTAGCACAGTAGCAGCTAGTTAACTCACTGATATTGTCCAACATTGGCAACAGCATTAACTAAATCCTGTTTGGCTCACAACATACCCGTGACGCTGTCCTCTTCGTCTTCCTGCTCCATACTGGCAGCCGCAGCCAGGGCTACAGCTTCCTGCTCCAACTCGGACACCTCATTGCCAGGACTTGCTAGGGGAGACATGGCATCTGTCTCCACATCTCCGAGGCCTGTGTCCAAAACAGTCTCCATGCTGTCCATGGTGAAATCTCAGTGAGCTGAAGAAAAAGAGAAGAAAACACGGATAGATTTTTTCCTTATATTTTCGTACTTGATTTAAAAAACAAACAAACAAAAAAGATGATTCACTAGCCTTGCCATAGCAATTTTTCACATGGATCGGTTTCCTGGGTCTGAATGACAAAATCTTCTACTAAATAATCAATGTTCACATTAATTTAAACAATGCAAGTCTAGCATGCTATTTGCTAGACTATACCCAACCACTGAGAATTCAGGTTAATAATGTAACACTAACACTAGTAACACTAACAGTGATATTTAAATGGTAAAATGGCATTTTACTGGTTAAAATTGGCAGATGCCTGAGTCGCAGTAAGCCATAGACTGATTTAGCAATTTAGACCGACTAGTGGCTGTAGTGTTAATGTTACTTTGTTTGACTGGTTCCCACCCCTTAACTAAGGATAATCCACAGAATCAGTCATTCTGAAATAATAATACCCAGTGCCAGTGTAGAAATGCTACTAGTACTACTATGTGAAATTGCCATTTTAAGCTATTACTGTATTAGTATTACTGTATTAGTAATAGTACTGCATAATAGTATTACATAGCAATACAGTATGTATTCTATAATATATATAACAAGTCACATACATATACATTAAAACAGTTAAGTGGACTGTGTGCCCTGTTGAAGTGGAGAACTTGTACTGTTGTAACTTGTGCTGTTACACCTTTTTTATTTTAGAGGTTCAGTGGATCAGACATGCTGTGGTGCTTCCTTTTACACTTAAAAAATGCAAGGATGGTGTAACTGCATGCATGCGTCCGCTGGCCCATCATCAGAAGCAGTGTTTCACCCTTAATAATATGACCAGCATGCCACTTGCCAGTTTGCAGTGACCAGTTGTTTCCAATGCATCTTTTACCACATAAGATCAGCATTATATTTATAGTTTATACTGAAAGAAAAATAAATCAGCAACCATAAATTTCAAAGGCCATTATTTTGTTTGACTGACTCTCAAAACAAAAAGTGCTGCACAGAGAAGCAGAGTTAGTGAGTGAGTGAGTGAGTGAGTGTGTGTGTGTGTGTGTGTGTGTGTGTGTGTGTGTGTGTGTGTGTGTGTGTGTGGTGTGTGTGTGTGTGTGTGTGTGTGTGCGTGCGCATGAATGTGCATGTGGGGAAGGGAGCAGGATATTTTCTAGCAGAGCTCTGGTACAGTAGTAGTACTACTACAAGTATTACAGACAGCTATATTTGACCAGTTACGGTGATTGTCTGATTTCCATTAACTACTTTTACCACCTTACTGAATGCACACCGGTTTGAAAACTAAACTATCTCCCCGATATAGCTGTAATGGTTGACTGGGCGTAAAACACCAAGATACTACTACTTGCAAACTGTCTACAGCAATCACTGTGTGTGCCTCTTTTAATTGTCCCTGTCTGACCATTCCAATATCATGAATATGTTTATGAATGCAGCACTGCAGATCGGCCGTTTTTAATGTTGTTGGTAAAATAGGTTTGGGCATGGTTTGGGTTGCCCTTAGAACCCTCTTGGTGAAGTGATTGAACTGACAGACCACACATGCCGTTGGCAGTCTTCTCACTGAATCTCAATCTAGTGGTAACAAAAAATGTGCAAGATCAGGGAAGTGCAAACTTCTGGACAGTCCGACTTGGCATTAAATCCCATCACCAAGTAACTAACTAATGGTACCACTCCATATGTTATTATGGGGGGAAAAAACGTTGTTGTAATTTTCTTCCTTCTTTTTTTCCAAGAAATTACTGTGGAAGTCAGCACGCGTTCTGCTGTTCATGTTGTTCAGCACGCATGCCCTTGATCACCAGACACGTTGGCCAACTTTGGGTGACAAATATTGGCTATTAGTTCACCGTAAACGCAGATGAGCACGTATCTGTACCCACGTTACCGAGATCAATGAGATTTGAAATTGAACCATACTGTACTTCCCCGACCAGAAGAAACCACGGTATGGATCATTTTAACGAAATGAAGTTTTTTCCGATCAACGAAATCTGGGTCACTGTTCGTAACTGAACAATGCTTCTGGTGCAGAAATGGTAACGAGCAAAAACTCCAGTTTATTCGGAAAGTGAGTCAAAAGCAGCAAGCATTTTGAAAATCGTACTTCGGTATTTCAGGAAGTGCAACATCACCACAGGCAGCGAAAGAGATGTGCTCAATGTTGCGTTGAAACGGATCAACAAAGCACTCCATTTTGAATTCTGTTTCTACAACACAAGCGGGAGAATTAAGTCGCATAATCCTGAGTTAAACCCTCAGGATCGGTATTAAATTACAGCCGTTTATTGAAAAATCTTCCCAGAGAGTTCGCTGGGATCGCCTCCCAAGATTCTCTCTCCAACCTTTCCAATGAACACTGGGAAAACTTACCCAAAAATCCTCAATCTAGACCGCCATGCAACGCATCTCAAGGAGTGACGTCACTGAATGAATTTGCAGCCATAGTGCTGAGGTTACAAAATTTTCAGCCTGATTAGTTGAGAAAAAAATAAAAATAATAATTGCTTATAGTTGTTGTCTAAAATGCAGACAATTGTGAAACGATGTAAATTCTATGTTAATCGTGAAATCATTTATAACCAATTTATGACTATCTCATACGGGCACATCAAGGGAGGTAGTCAAGAGAAGAAAACAGTATTCCATGGTTTACTCCCCTTGAAGTCATATGTTAGGCCTACATGTAGGCTAGTTGTGTAGACGGCAGAATCAGATCGACTACATTCATTGAGCTCCAGTAATTTAATCCCGATCTGTGAAATAAAATTCACGTGGCTGATTCTGATCTGGTGCTGAACCTGACCATCTGCTCAAGAAGCTTTTTTCTGCCTCTCCTTGTTTTGTGTTTGCATGGTATGATAATAATAGTATCACTATTTTATCATCATCATCATCATCATCATCATATATTAATGGACTGTTAAGTTGTTGCTTGACTAACTGACAAAACAGGATAGAAGCGGGTCTGCATCTTTCATTCCTCTCCTTGTTTTGTGTTTGTACATAATAGTATTATTATTTTATCATCATCATCATCATCATCTCTTTTATGCTTTCTTCTTCTTCTTCTCATCTAGCGTCTCTCTTTCTTTTTCTCCGTTTCTTTTTCTTATTATTATTTATTATTATTAGTTATAACTGTCTGTCTCTATTAATAATACTGCTGCTGCTGCTGCTGCTGCTCCTCCTCCTCCTATTACTACTACTACTACTACTACTGCTGCTGCTGCTGCTGCTGCTGCTGCTGCTGCTACTGCTTCCACCACCACCAAAGCAGTCAGTCAGTGTTTACTAACTAGAGCTAAAAAATAACAATAAAAAATAACAACAACAACAACAGGGGGGGTGGGGGCTGAAAAAAGGGGGGGAAGCCGCCCCACCCCACCCCCACCCCCCACCCACCCACCCCAAACAATGGGGGTGAGGGGGTGGCGGTGGGGGTGGGGGGGGGTGGGGGGTAAAAGAAACAAAGAAAAGAGAAAAAGCGCAGCTTTGATTATCATATATTATTTTGTTGAAGGACAAATTCACTGTAATAGCCTCTGTTGGTTGAGGCTGTTGCTGCATAAGTATACAAATAACATCGTAGCCGAATGCGTTCTCACCTAGTACGTTCTGTCAATCAAGGGACATAAACCTGTTTAATTAACTATTATTTGTAAAACCGGATAGGGTCCCTTGGTCTATAAAAACCTAGTTAATGCATTTGACTTCAGTCGGGTTCAGCCACAGCTTATTGTCTGGTATTATTATTATTATTATTAGTAGTAGTAGTAGTAGGGAGGAGGAGTAGGAGTAGTAGTAGTAGTAGTGTTAGTATCAGTATTATTATTATTATTATATTATCATCATCATCATCATCATCGTCATGATGATGATCATCATCATCCTGTTAACGGTCTATTAAGTTGTTACTTGACTAACTGACAAAATGGGATGAAAGGTTAAGTCTTTCATTCTTTTCGACGTTTTGTGTTTGCACAGTATAATATTTTTTTCTCATTCTTCTTCTGCTTCTTCTTCTTCTTACTGTTGTTGTTGTTGTTGGTTGTTGTTGTTATATATAGGAGTAGTAACTGCTCAACCATTGCCTTTTGACTAACTGCTGAATGGAATGGCAAGTCCAGACTGGGGGCCACAGGTCAGTCACTACTGAGTGTGTCACGACTGATTGTCACAGCTTGGATTAAAAGAAGCCTTTTGATGCATCAGCCTAAATATCACGGTTCAGATCTCATGGGAACACTGTGTGAAAGTCTAGGTGGCCATCCTGGACTCAGTCCCAGCCATCCTTAATGAATTGATAGTCCTTTTTCATGGTCTCTGACAGTACTGAGACGTAAAATGCAGCAGCATTTGAAGAAGAGGAATCAGTAATCTCGTGAATGAATACTACTACTACTACTACTACTGCTATTGCTGCTCAGTAATACTTCTACTGTACTACTACTATTATTAGCAGCCGGACTGCTGCTGCTGCTGCATGCATATGATGCCTGGCTGCCACGCAACTACTGCTACACTACTACCACCAAAGCAGGCAGTCAGATTTTTGCTACCTATAGTTAAAAGGGGAAAAAAGGGGAGGAGGGATTTTGTTGTTCTTGCTGTTGTTGGTGGTGGTGGTTTTTTGTTTTTTGTTTTTTGTTCTTTTTGTAATAAAAAAAGGGGGAAAGTTTGATCATCATATATTATTTTGTTGAAGGACGAATTCACTGCCTCTGTTGCCGGGTTGAGGCTGTTATTGCAGGCATAACTATACAAATCAACACCGT
>JABMCL010002885.1:1430000-1440000 GCA_018857735.1 Alviniconcha marisindica | reverse complement strand
GTCACCGTTACGCTCTCAACTCACATTCTAAAATTGGCTTCGTTCTCTTCCCTTGTTAATTATCCCCCCTGTCCCCGCTAGGTGGAGCATGAATCGAGGAACCAATAGCCGCACCCGCTCGTGCGCTGATTTGCACGCGCAGAGAGTGAGTAGCGCCCCCTATGCGCCGAAGAGGCCGAGCGCTGCTTGTTCAAGAACGCAGCACCGACAGTTCGAGTTTCACAGCATAGCCTACCTTTCTCGTGCAGAGAGAGAAGACGTTCGGATCACACCGATGGCTGCGTTATTGTTATTTTATAGCGCCTTTCTATAAGTAAGATTTTTTATTTTTTTATTTACTGTTGCTTCTGGCATCGCCGGCCTGATATAACCATACGGGCCGGTTGACTGGGCGTAAAACAACAACTTACTTACTTACTTACTTACTTACTTACTTACTTACTTACTTACTTGCTTCTAGCATTTATTTTTTTGCCACTCCAGGCTGTTCGGGTTGCTGTTCGGGTTGCGCACTCTTAAATTAAACTGTATTTCTTTTACTCAACATGCCGGGTCACTATGGTACCATTTTTGCTTCTTTGTGTGTGTTCTTCTCATTGCTTTCTTCTTTGGTTTAGACAAGAATTCATTATGGTTAAAAAAAGAAAAAAAGAAAAAGAAATGAAACTGCTTGCTTGCTTGCTTGTTTGTTTGTCAGTCAGTTAATAATGTGTGCCATCCACATACTAGTTTCCTTTAGATGACATAGTAAGTATCTAAGTTGATTTAACTAGTATTGATACGGCTAGAGAGAGAGATCAAAGATGACGATAATGATGATGCTCAAGCTGCTGCTGCTGCTGCTGCTGCTGCTGCTGATGATGATGATGATGATGGTGATGATGATGATGACGACGACGACGATGGTGATTTTAGACTTTATTAATCTCCTACCGGAAACGTAGTTCATTCTAATTATTTGAGAAAGCCCCTGCATTAGCTGGGTAATTTCATTAGCTACAACAGGACTACACCTAGTTCTGCCAGTGACCTTATACTGAACATCTATTGTGATGTAACGGGAAGTAAATCGGCTGTTGACTGGGAAACATCCACTTATTCTTCTGCGATTTTGAACAGCTTTAACTGACGTGCGGCCTAAATTCCGACACACGTGCCAGTCAGACTTGTTGTTTTCATTCCTGGGACTAGACTCTCAGTCCGGTGGTTCCTCTCATGCACTAGAAGACAGCGAAGCCTGGGTCTAGCCAGGATCGTATCCATGCTGTACGTTCAAAACACTAGCTGATGACTGTTAGAGCAAGAACAACAGTTGTTTGTCAGCGTCCCTACGCTAAAAAACTGAGGTTCCCTTAATGTTGGGTGAGAAGGTAGCGTGTACAACGGTTTCCCCACACTTGTATATGTATGTGTGTGTGTGTGCGTACGTGCGTGCGTGCGTGCGTGCGTGCGTGTGTGTGTGTGTGTGTGTGTGTGTGTGTGTGTGTGTGCGTGCGTGCGTGCGTGCGTGCGTGCGTGTGTGCGTGTGTGTGTGTATGTGTGTGTGTGTGTGTGTGGTGTGTGTGTGTGTTTGTGTGTGTGTGTGTGTGTGTGGTGTGTGTGTGTGTGTGTGTGTGTGTGAGTGGTGTGTGTGTGTGTGTGTGTGTGTGTGGTGTGTGTGTGTGTGTGTGTGTGTGTGTGTGTGTGTGTGTGTGTTGTGTGTTTGTGTGTGTGTGTGTGTGTGTGTGTTTGTGTGTGCGTCCGTGCTCGTGGTGTGTGTATGTGTGGTGTGTGTGTGTGTGTGTGTGTGTGTTGTGTGTGTGTGTGTGTGTGGTGGTGTGTGTGTGTGTGGTGTGGTGTGTGTGTGTGTGTGTGGTGGTGTGTGGTGTGTGTGGTGTGTGTGTGTGTGTGTGTGTGTGTGTGTGTGTGTGTGTGTGTGTGTGTGTGTGATGAATGAGTGTATCCTTATGTCTTTGTAAGCGCTCTAAGCTCTTTCGAGATGGGGCGCCATAAGTAATCTGTTATTATTATCATTATTATTATTATTATTATTATCATTATTATTATTACATACTGCCTCCCACAGCAGTGTTACTCGGCCGCCAATTCGGCAGCAGCGGCACTACGGCTTCGGGGATTTCCAAAAATGGAGTTTGTCATGTCATGAAGGTTTGCTATAGCTGAAAGTAGTCTTCACATGGGACTCTTAATACACCCAACAATTCGCTTTAATCACGACATTCTGGCTAGAGACAATAAGATGTCAATGATGGCAACGGCAGCAGCTTTTGATTGGAGCCAAGAACAAACAGCAAAGGCTATGACCGACTTTCTATCATGGTCATATGACTGACTACACGATGTACAGTCAATTGCTATGGAAAACGACAGAGATCTTGGTGCCACCGCCAGGCGTCTGATCGCGTGACGTAGGTTGCAAACTTGACCTGACACACGCCGTCGATAGCCAATGAAAATGGCTTGTCGAGTAATTAACTGGCAGTCTTGGCCAACCGAGCCTACTACCGGTATGTGATGTATTTGATATACAAAAGCGAGACTATACCTTGAACACAAAAACAAACAAGCACACTAAACCGAGACTATACCTTGAACACAAAAACAAACAAGCAAATACATTATCAGGCCTCTACCCAGTATAATAATTATTGCGTATTAATTTTTCTTCGCGTCAACGGTCTCATTATCTCACATGTGTATGTCTGTGTGTGTGTGTGTGTGTGTGTGTGTGTGTGTGTGTGTGTGTGTGTGTGTGTGTGTGTGTGTGTGTGTGTGTGTGTGTGTGTGTGTGTGTGTGTGTGTGTGTGTGTTGGTGTGTGTCGTGTGTGTGTGTGCGTGGTGCGTGTCTGTGCTGTGTCGTGTGTGTGTGTGCGTGCGTGCGTGCGTGCGTGCGTGCGTGCGTGCGTGCGTGCGTGCGTGCTGGTGCGTGCGTGGTGTGGGTGGTGGTGGTGCGTGCGTGCGTGCGTGCGCGCGTGCGTGCGCGCATGCGTGCGTGAGTATGTGCTAAGAATAGTCTCCATGGACACGATTTTGCTCTATAAATACATTCATTATTACCATTATGTGATGGTGTAACAGCTTTCGTTCTTTCTTCCTAGCTCCGATAAACTACTAATAATAATGCTACCACGCTGTGTTGTTGTCTTTAGCCGCCGGTGCCTTCCATTCAAAGGTGACACTACAGCAATCGCCTCTCCGTCAGTCAATCTACGAACGTCAGCGTGGCATAGCATGCTACGCGACATTTGTTTGGTGACATGCTAGATCCTCTAGTCATATGGCTGCGTGATCGAAAATACGGATTATTACAGCTTTTGGGGAAAGCCAATGTTTGTCCTCGGCTGTTCTGGCTCCACGGTCGTGCATGTCACGAGATCTTCAAACATTCCTTTGACAGAAACAGTATAATTATGGGTACAGGCTACTTAGTAGTTGTCACACAGTGTTATGCCATCAGTCCGCGGAGATCTTTCCTTCTCAGCGGCATTTTGTCCAGCTGTCATGCATGTGACGGTTGACTAATCATGTCGTGGTTGGACTCCAATTATCATGCGTGTGAGGTACGGCTAGTTCTTCACCGAAAGCGACACTAAAATATTTCTCTATTCTGAACCAGGCGATCCCCGTCCCTAATATGTCTGCCTCATGTCTTATGGTTGCTGTGGACGTTAACCGCAATGTTTACTTACTCACTTACGCAGTTTAGCCATCGTCCCTTCAGAAAAGAACAAATACCATCATAATAATTGCAAATTTCGTGCGCACTAGGTTTTCTCGCTGATCTCCAAGCACATCATCCTACAGTTACGTTCACACAAGCTTTCGGCTGACCCACATGATGCACTGTGCTGACTGGAGGAATGCACAATGATCTGAGTCCGGTTTCAGTGATCAAGTGAATGTAATAAACTGGTTTCAGTGATCAAGTGAATGTAATAAACTGGTTTCAGTGTTCAAGTGAATGTAATAAATTGGTTTCACTGTTCAATTAAATGTAATAAATTGGTTTTAGAGTTCAAGTGAATGTAATAAATTGGTTTCAGTGTTCACGTGAATGTAAAAAAATGGTTTCAGTGTTCAAATGAATGTAACAAACTGGTTTCAGTGTTCAATTAAATGTAATAAATTGGTTCCAGTGAATGCAATAAACTGGTTTCAGTGTTCAAGTGAATGTAATAAATTGGTTTCAGTGTTCAAATGGATGCATTAAGTTGGTTTCAGTGTCCAACTGAATGTAATAAACTGGTTTCAGTGTTCAATTAAATGTAATAAATTGGTTTCAACGTTCAGTTCAATGTAATAAACTGGTTTCAGTGTTCAATTAAATGTAATATATTCCCTCATTTGACTGCAACCATTATCGCTCCTCAGTAGTGGGCGTATACAGTATTTATTTGGATTTTTTTCTTCTTCTTCAAATTTCACTACTCTTTCCTCCTCTTGCGCTGTGCTTTAGCTTGTTGGCCAAACATGGTAACCATTCTTCGTGCTTTTGGGGTGGAATCTGATATTTATGACGTTCTTGGATTGGCTGAAACTGATCAGGTGGTTGAAAGTCTCGAACCCTCTATTTCCAGACAGGCCACGTTTGTTTTCGTGTGTGTGTGTGTGTGTGTGTGTGTGTGTGTGTGTGTGTGTGTGTGTGTGCGTGCGTGCGTGCGTGCGTGCGTGCGTGCGTCGTGCGGGGGTGAGCGCGCGCGCGCGTGTGTGTGTGTGTGTGTGTGTGTGTGTGTGTGTGTGTGTGTGTGTGTGTGTGTGTGTGTGTGTGTGTGTGTGTGTGTGTGTGTGTGTGTGTGTGTGTGTGGTTTATTTGTTTGTTCGTTTCTTTCTTTCTGTCTTTTCGTTTTTGTGTTTGTTCTTTTGTTTGTTATTGGTGGTGGTGGTGATGGTGATGGTGATGGTTGTGGTGGTTGTGGTGATGGTGGTGGTAGTCATAGTCGTGGTGGTGGTCGTCGTGTGTGTGTGTGTGTGTGTGTGTGTGTGTGTGTGTGTGTGTGTGTGTGTGTGTGTGTGTGTGTGTGTGTGTGTGTGTGTGTGTGTGTGTGTGTGTGTGTGTTGTGTGTGTGTGTGTGTGTGTGTGTGTGTGTGTGTGTGTGTGTGTGTGTGTGTGTGTGTGTGTGTGTGGTGTGTGTTGTGTGTGTGTGTTGTTGTTGTTGTTGTTGTTGTTGTTGTTGTTGTTGTTGTTGTTGTTGTTGTTGTTAGTTTGTTCGCTTGCTTGCTTGCTTTTTGTTTTGTTGTTTTGTTTTTCTTTCCATTTTCCTCTTTATTTGTTTGTGCTTAACAAAGCGTTACAGAAAGCTATCCTTCAGTTACCATTATATTACCACAAAGATGCCCACGAGGTATTCGCGGCCGTAACTGACAAACAGAAAGAACAAGCTGAACTCGATCTCAGAAAATTGATTGGTCTCGGGGTACGAACCACCGTTTGTCGTCTGCAGCAACGCAGCCTCGTTTGCGTCACCTGCCTCTTCATCCCAATCTCGTTAGGCGAGAACGAGAAGAGGCGAGAATTGGTTTTGAATGGTAATTTGCTTTCTACAATTGAGATGTCCCGATTCCTCTCATTTCTCTTGTTCTTCTTTTACTCCACTGCCGGTAAAAAAAAAAATCCCAAAAAATCATCTCGTTCTTCTACTGGTGTTGTGTCTCTCTCCTCCCATCCCTCCCCCACCCCCCACCCCCTCCCCCAGTCCCTCCTTCCCTTTTTTTCTTTTCTTATAGGCTACAATTTTCCCAGGGGACGAGGAGTGGCGGAAGGTTGGGTCAGTGGGGTGGTATGTTACGAAGAGTGATGAAGATGAATGGAGGCAGGGTGAATGGATACAGCCTACTCACTGTGGCTCTATGCGCAGAGGTTTCATTACTTTGTTCGGCAATTTCCAAATTGTCCTTTTGGTGGATGGTCAATCCAGTTGGCTGGGGCGGCCGAGAGAAGGATCCCTTGCTGATAAGTTTGTGAAATAACCCAGATGTGTTGTTGTTGGGTTATTATCATCATATTTTAATGGGCGGTCATTATTCATGTGCGGTCACTACTTCGTGTAGGTGATGACGATTCGAGTTTGTGCTTTTCTCTGTTTCTTCCATCTTCTTCTTCTTCCTGCCTCGCGCCCCCTCCTGTCCGTCCCTACCCCCTCCACACCCAGGAAAGGCGACCCGAACTTCCTGCAAGAGACACGTTCTCTGGGGAAAATTAATAAATAATTAGTAAATTAGTAAATAAATGAACAAGCTTCTGTTGTGCAACATTATGAAACTCGTGCAATCAAACCATTTTGAGAATGCACCTTTGGTGGATATTGATTGTAATTATAACCTGTATTTTTACTCGCTTGCCAGGTGAGAGTTAGCGAAGGCGATTTAAGGTCTTTTGTTCCTTCTTATTCGTGAGACGTCTGTCGCCGGAGCGCTATTAAAATTTCTTTTGTTCGCTTCATTCGATCAACTGCAGTTTGATATCTCGTTATCTCCACAGATAAAATCATAATTCTGCTCCCTAACGTCCAGGCCGTTCACACGGTAGAAGAAGAACGGTGTCATTTTCCACTTTGACATTTTCAAGTCTCTAATAAAAAAATAATTTTTTAAAAAAATTGAAAGAAAACAAGCGGGTGAAGCAAACAGGTTGATTTTGTTCTATAAACTAAAGTCAGGCAGTGTCTGTTCACTGAGTAAAACACGCCCACAAACATGAACGGCCTTGTGCTAGTTAACTGAAGCGTATTCGCCAGCAGCTGTATACAAGTCAAGTACTTCTTGATTCCATTCGAAGGAAAACGTGGGTGTCCTACATGAACAACAAACAACGGAATAAAATCCACATGTATAAGTAAGCAAGTAAGTAACCTGGTGTTTTGCACCCAGTCAACCATTACGGTTGTATCAGGGCGACTACATTTATAAGAGATTCACAGTCGAAGAGCACCCAATAACATGCGAATGCCACAAACATTATTTAAATAGAATATATAATATTAACTGACATGCAGCCGAAACACGAGTCATGCGCGTGCATACTAAAATGACATACACAATCATTCATCAAACGAGAAGACTGTTTACTGGACTAGAGGTATCTCCTACTGTATTTCCTGACATATCTCCTGACATATCTCAAAGGGAAACCGAACCGCAAAAGCATCACGGTCCATCGATAGAAATGGAATTAAAAGAAATAATTTGGAGAAAGCCGCTTTTTGCCAGCTTTCTCGTCCTGTTTGTTAAAAAAAGTAAAAGGAATATATACACAAACTCACTCCCACAAGACCTTAGACACTGCTCAACTCTGTCATCTTTTAAAGCCAAACTGAAAACCTTCCGCTTCTCACAGTATTTCCATCCTAACTAATATCAGTACCCAGTTTCTGCTACAGTCAATGTGTGTGTGTGTGTGTGTGTGTGTGTGTGCGTGCGTGCGTGCGTGCGTGCGTGCGTGCGTGCGTGCGTGCGTGCGTGCGTGTGTGGTGCGTGCGTGTGTGTGTGTGTGTGTGGTGTGTGCGTGTGCGTGTGTGTGTGTGTGTGTGTGTGTGTGGTGTGTGTGTGTGGTGTGGTTTTTGTGTGTGTGTGTGTGTGTGTGTGTGTGGTGTGTGTGTGTGTGTGTGTGTGTGTGTGTGTGTTGTGTGTGTGTGTTTGTTTGTAGTGCGTTTTTTAAATATATTTTTATATACTTTATGTAAATTGTTTTGGTAGGACTATGCTCTGCATGTGTATAGAATATCATATTTAGGTTAATATGTATCATGTGAGCGCTCAGGGCGTTGATGAACGCATGATAAATGTACATTACTATTTTTTTGATATATATATATATATATATACAGATAGATGAGAATATAGATATGATATATATATAGAGAGAGAGATAGTAGAGAGAGAGATAGAGAGAGATATGAGAGAGAGAGAGGAGGAGAGAGAGAGAGAGAAAAGAGAGAGAGAGAGAGAGAGAGAGAGAGAGATCATATAGAAGAAGAAGAAGGAGAAAGAAAGAAATCGACGTTTGAAAGTAGCGAAAAACGACCATGAGTGTTACCATGTTGTGCCTAGCGGTCTGTATCAGCGGTGACGTCATAAACAAGGCCAACGTGTGCTACGTAGGTAACAAAATAATAGGACGCGGCTCAACCTTTTCTGCTCTTCACTGGTAATGTGCAAACCAACGTATTCGCGCCCTGAGGAACTCAAAGTCGAATTAAATACAGTACTTCATTTGTATAAATATATTGACTAAACCAAGTGAAGCGCAGGAAACTTTGCCCATTTTTTTACCCTTTCAAGCCAACCTACATCTTGGGTTCTTTTCCCTCAGTTAATAATTATAGCTTCGCTAACTTGTCGAAGGCCGACTTGGTGAGTATGTCTTCTGTCACTTCTGGGGTACGTAATATTAAAAACAGGGAGCTATCCCCACCCGAATCTTCGGCGATTTGGCGCAGAAGTGTATCCCTTCTATTATTCTTAATCATTCTTGCAAATGGAATCAACCAGATGGGTCCCACATACAGCATCCGATGATGCTCCCACGTGGCAATGAAAACGCCAGTCTTTTTCCTAAATGATGGCAGGTTTTTCTTTGATTTTCCGCAGGCCGAGATTCTTCTAAACAGCGGCCGACGACCCGGCCACGTGATAAACCGACTAGCCAATCAGACGCCCCGTGTGGTCAGCTACCGCCACCTCGTGGCCAAGACGTCTTGAGCTGTTTCTTTGATCCAAATACATAAATGTTTCAAAAGAAAGCTATTTATGGGACAAAAATTTCGGGGTAATCCCCTTTGTCAAGCTACAAAACGACACTTAAACAACAGTTAAACGCTGAAAAACGATGACAAAAATGAGATGAAAAGCTGCATCACTGATTTGATTTTGGTTGAGCTATGTTGCTTTCCTGTCCAGTGCTTGGAAGAATGTTCTTCCAAGCAACAAGAATGTTTTTCCAAGCACTGGACAGGAAAACAACATAGCTCAACCAAAACAGGATCAGTGATTTAGCTTTTATCTCATTTTCATCGTTTTTCACCGCTTAGCTGTTGATTAAGTGTCGTTTTGTAGCTTGACAAAGGGGATTACCCCGACTATTTGCAGATTGTGTTTTTGTCCCAATAAATAGCATTCTTTTTAACCTTTTATATGTTTGGAACTTGTTTTTAGAACGTTAGCAGTCATTCTTGTTTCACTGAGATCTTTGCTGTTTCTGTAACTTATAGACCATTGAAGAGGTCTTAACGAAGTGGCCAGATGTACTTGCCCAAGCGATTTCGCGTTATACATATTAAGAAAGCTCTTAAACGATCCATAGGACGAACAGTTATGCATAGAAAAACATCAACAACATCCTCAGACCCTCACGCAAGGCCACATGGCCACATGGACGCGGTCCCATGCCCCAAACAAAGACTAGCTGCGTGGTACTGGGTATACCCCGTCCTTCTGTAGGAACTATCTATATGGTCGCCACTTGTAGTCTGGGCTGTCAATCATCCGAGCACTTCAACCAATCAGCGCTTCACGATCAATAATTAATCCGCGCGAAAAGCCCGAAGCCGGAGCGTCTGCGTCCATTTTTTCCTCTCAAGTTCAAGACCAACGGAGCGAAAGATTTTCTGAGCAAAACCCTTAAAACAATACCTAATGGCGCACGTTCATTCATAAGGGAAGATATCAGCTGCTATTAAATGAGGTAAACCGTAATAATATGGATGACGAATCAGCCGTACAGAGGTCTTCGAGCATTCCACGGGTCAACACAATGCCACATAGTGACGGTCAGATCGAAAGGGTTTGTGAGGAAAGAGGCTGGGCTCAGAGGTCAGCGTGGAACGCGAACCGTTGGTCCAACAAACAAGTTAAGGAGAGACCACAATGGATAGATAGGTCCATGGAGACCACAAACACGAACAAGAACGACAATAAGTACAAAAGTAACGATCACAACAGCCCTAGGCATAATTAACCGGCCTCGGCGATCACAAATCACCACCACAACTACAGCGGAAACCGC
>JABMCL010002885.1:1425000-1427500 GCA_018857735.1 Alviniconcha marisindica | reverse complement strand
GTGTGTGTGTGTGTGTGTGTGTGTGTGTGTGTGTCAGTGTGTGTGTTGTGTGTGTGTGTGTGTGTGTGAGAGAGAGAGAGAGAGAGAGAGAGAGAGAGAGAGAGAGAGAGAGAGAGAGAGAGAGAGAGAGAAGAGAGAGAGAGAGAGAGAGGTGAGTGTGTGTTTTGGGGGGGGGGGGGGGGGTGCGTGCGTGCGTGCGTGCGTGCGTACGTGCGTGGATATATACATATGTTTTCGTATGGAACGTAAGATTAAGGTCCTGCGTGCCACAGGCTTGTGTGCGTCAAAGATCCCACGTCAAACAAAGGCGATGTTTGGGGAAACATCTATGGAAATTCCAGAAACGTTAGAAAGTCTAATACGGAGACCCGATAGGGCGACTTGTCGCTGCTGGCTTTTCCCGCAAAAGCGCAAAATGAAAATACTGGTAAAGGTGGATGAGTAGAGCGGGGGGTGGAGAGGGAGAGGGAGGGAGGTGGGGGTGGGGGGGGGGGGGGGGGGGGGTGAAAATGCGTAAGAATGGGCAGAAAATCAACAATAGTTTGCGTGCATTGGGTTCTTTCCTTACTTGTTGCAAAGGCAGCGGAAAATGCGCGTCCTTAACAAAGTTTCCAGACTTTCGACTCCGGCAGTTAGTCTTCGCTTGGCTGAAATGTCGAGACTATTAGCGAACCTTGGGAGGCATTGTTGCCTGGTGAATTGTCCATTAGACCGTCTAGTTATTGTCCACGTGGACGAGGCCCAGGTTTAAGCGTTGATGGATTAGCACGCGATGACAGAAAGGGAGGGAAATCTACTTAATAGTTGGTAGGGCGTTTGGCATTGTTTGACCATACCCAGCCTGGAATGTACAGGTCTGCTTTGCATCGCATTATCTGTCTTACACTCAATCCCCACCCCTTTTCCCCAGAACTGTTCCTTGTCTAGATAATTTGTGTTCTTAATCCTACCTTAGACTCAAACGTAAGTCGATTTCTTGGAAATCCTAATCCTAATTATTATTATCCTCACAGCGAAACCAGTGATTAAGTTTAAAACTTTTACTCCACCCTAACAGTTTCGCGGTACACAAGACAATATTATATTTCAACACTGTATGTGCCACGGGCTCAGCTATACAGTTGTGAATACAACTTTCTTATAACATGTACATTATGTGTGTTAAAAAAAAAGAGAGTACATTATGTGTGTTACACTATGCTTGTTCAGCGATTTGAGCCGCGGGGTAGGCGCTTTACAAATTTCCAATTATTATTATTATATTCTCTTGATCCTGATACCCCTGCTCATTATTGTTAGGCCTACCCGGCTTTTCTCACTATGCAAGCCTTCTCCTGTTCCCATTCTTCAACCTTTAAATTTAATTATGCGTTTATACCCCTCCTGCCTTTACTCTTTGTTATTCTCGCTGTCGTAGTCGTCTTCGTCATCAACATGCTTCCCTCTCTCCTCCTCCTCCACCTCCTCCTCCTCCTCCTCCTCCTGAGCTGGTTACAGTCTCTTCCGATCTGTAGGCTACTTGTGCACATTTCTGACCTTTGTCTCATTTATGTCACGCAGTTGTTTCCCCTGGTTTATTCTGTTAGGACATGACTTAACATTTACCAGTGAATCAGAAGCAGGAGCAGACAGCGCGCGTGCTGAGGACTCTGAATCAACATCACCTTCTCTCCTGCGTGCCAGATGAGGGTGGAAGGAGGCGGCCTCCTGTGTCCAACCGCCTCCAAACCCGCCTTGTTGTCGTCGACGTCGAACAATTGAACAGACTGAACAGAGACGAACAAAGGAACGGACAGGGGAGCTGTCAATGTGTGAACGTACCAGCACCACCGACTGTTCCAGATTGCCCCATATCTTCACCCCCCCCTCCTCCAGTTGCCCCACCCCCCCCCCCCCCCCCTCCCCCCCCCCCCCCCCCCCCCTTCCCCCCCCCCCCCCCCCCGCCCTCCACAAACGCCCATGCCCCTCCCTTTCGCAAACACCTACCGTACCACAGACGCGAATCAACGCTCTAAGTCAAGACCGAAACGCGATCTCGGTGACAATTTCTCCGAAAATTGAAACCAAAGAATAATCAATTTACCTAGCTCCAATTCTATTACCCGCTCAAATCCCAGCGCCTCTGCTCGCTCGCTGACTCGGTGGCAGCTATGTCTTTTCATGCTGCTCAGCGGCGGGTCGCTTGCCTGATATGTTTCATCCTCCCAGTCTGAGGGGAAGGGCGGGCGGAAATGGAAAGTCGATTACAAGACGGATCGCTGATGGAGGCACAAGGAGAGATCAGAGGTTCAGTCAGCAAGCGGTTGGGTAAACAGTCATCGGGTGAAAGTGGCAGGAAACAGGGGTTGCCTCGTGGAACGGAGAATTCTGCGACAGCTTTGCCTGGAGAGAGCTGCAAAAGGGGTCAGTGTGGCATGCTCGCTCTGACGGGACAGAATGGCGCTGTTACAAAGGGCAGAGAGACACCAGTAAAAGACGCGATTGCCTGGACAATGGGACA
>JABMCL010002885.1:1400000-1407500 GCA_018857735.1 Alviniconcha marisindica | reverse complement strand
GTCTGCTTTCTCTAAAGGGAAATAACTCTTTCCCCCTCAATGTCACGGTGTCTGGTTTGCTCTAACTTTCAGGCGATTCAAACTTTCTCAGTGCTCTTCTGATTCTAATAACGATTGAAACAACGGTTGAAATATCAAGTTACAGGGTACACAGGTTGCTCTGTACGTGCGATTTCCCCATCACCTTATTGCTTATTGTTCTGGTGGTGATCAGTCACGTTTTCTTGTGTGTCCGAAAACGCTTGGAGCTAGCACAGTTAGGTACCCCCCGCCCCTGCCCCCATTTCTTCCATCCCTAATCAACCATATGGGGTTTCTGTGGACGCTAAGCACAATGAAAATTAAATCTGATTCTAGCAGAAATGAAGGTGATAAATAAAAGAAAAATCAATAAAACACAGAAAGGTGTGTGTGTGTGTTATATATATATATAATATATATATATATAATATATATATATATATATATATATATATATATACAGTTTTCTATTCTTTTGTGGTTAAGCGGATTTATTTCAAGTAGGCCTAGTCTTACAGTATTTGCAGAAAAAGCAGTGAAGACTGAACTTTGCAAGCGAATTTCACCCTTAAACACACACACACACACACACACACACACACACACACACACACACACACACACACACACACACACACACACACACACACACACACACACACACACACACACACACACACACACACACACACACACACACACACACACACACACACACACATGAACACACACACACACACATGAACAACAACACACATGAACACATACCACACGCGCACACACACACACACACACACACACACACACACACACACACACACACACACACACACACACACACACACACACACACACACACACACACACACACACACACACAATTACTAAAGTGTGTCATCGTTGATCTAAATATTTAAATGAAAAAACACTGAAAAACACCAAACTTGGTTTCCACGGGTGAAACAGAACAACCAGTAATTTTTGTATTCAATAAGACGGATGCACACACACTTCGTCCAATCACTGCACCGAGATATATAACAAGCATTGTGGTGGTCAAAAAGAATACCCTTCGTTGCCAGGAAGTTGGATTACATGTTGATTAGTTTTGGTAAAACTGACAAAACCACTGATTGTCACAGTGTAAGTGTTCCTATGCCTGACCTCAGAGGCTGCCTCACAATGTTAAGTCTACAGACATCGTAAAAGGTAGGTAATAGATATGGGAAATATAATAACTTAACACGACAAGAACAAGAAAAGAAAAAAAGAAGAAGAAAAACGAAAGGGGGGTTGGGGGGGGGGGGGGGATTTTTGGAGAATTAAAGGTAACTTTAATTCTGCAAAATCATTTTCCTTTTTTTTCCCCCCCTCAAATGTATAAGAATATAGAACATAGCAAGCAAATAAATATTCCGTTTTACTGTAGAATAAACGAGTTTAAAAAAACTATTTTTCTTTACTTGCTACCGGGAGGTTAATTATGCTGCTATAGTTATTTTTAAACGGGATATGACATCGCAAATAAAGGTGAATTCAAGAAGTGTGATATGTATGCGATACACTATACTCCAGAAGGAAACTGACTTCGTTTAACAGAATAAAGGTTAGTATTAGTAAACATTTGCGTCGAACTGTTATTAACCAGAAGTTGAAACAATGATCATAGATATTAAAAACAAAACAAAAAACAAAAAGAAACAAAAACAAAAACAACAAAGCAACAACAACAACAAAAACCGCTCCCTTTATTGTCACCGAAAAGACAATATCTTGTCTCGAATGATGATTTTTTTGCACCTTATAGTGACTCTCGCTTTAAAATACCAACAAATGTTATCAATACTAAAACTGCAAGGTTTTTTTAATAATTTTATTTATTTGATACTAGAACAGCAGAAAACGTGTTAATTACGATGCACAAAAAGCGGCGATTTGGTCAGTAGCTATCGCTGCCTTGCATATGAGTAATGTTCTTTAGAGTGTTGCTGAGACTGTCCTCACTATGCGGCAAGCGCATACGGTGCAGCTTATATCGCCGTGACTGTGTCGTCATATCCGTGACGTCACGTTCAAGGCCACCACGCGTTTGGACGTCACGAAGACCTCTTGGCTTCGGCTTCCTGAAACCACAAAAGACTGTTTTAAGATGATTGTTATTATTATTATTGTTAGTAGTAGTAGTAGTAGTAGTAGTAGTAGTAGTAGTAGTAGTAGTAGTAGTAGTAGTAGTATATGTTTTTAAAAATCACTAGGAAAGACGAAAAACAGGTCGCTGAGCATCTGATGGCAAAGAGCAGGTTCCGGACATCTCATTGCAAATAAGAGACCTCTGCGCATCTGAGGGCTATAGACCACTGGGCACATGATGGCAAACAACAGACCGCTGGGCATCAGAAGGCAAACAACAAACCGCTGGGCATCTGAGGCAAACAACAGACCGCTCGATATCTGATGGCAAACAACAGACCGCTGGGTATCTGAAGGCAAACAACAGACCGCTGGGCATCTGATGGCAAACTACAGACTGCTGTACATCTGATGGCTAACTACAGACTGCTGTACATCTGATGGCTAACTGCAGACTGCTGCACATCTGATGGCTAACTACAGACTGCTAGGCATCTAAGGACTATAAATAAAACAGACTCCTGGGCATCTGATGGCAAACTACAGACTGCTGGACATATGATGGCAAACTACAGATCACTGAATAATTGATGGCAAACGACAGACCACCGAACATCTGATGGCAAAGAACAGACCGCTGGATAACTGATGGCAAACTACAGACTGCTGGACATCTGATGGCAAACTACAGACTACTAAATAATTGACGGCAAACGACAGACCACCGAACATCTGATGCCAAAGAACAGACCGCTGGATAACTGATGACAAACAACAGACCATTGGACATCTGATGGCAAACAACAGACAACTGAATAACTGATGGCAAACGACAGACCACCGAACATCTGATGGCAAAGAACAGACCGCTGGATAACTGATGACAAACAACAGACCACTGGACATCTGATGGCAAACAACAGACCACTGAATAACTGATGGCAAACGACAGACCACCGAACATCTGATGGCAAAGAACAGACCGCTGGATAACTGATGACAAACAACAGACCACTGGACATCTGATGGCAAACAACAGACCACTGCATAACTGATGGCAAACGACAGACCACCGAACATCTGATGGCAAAGAACAGACCGCTGGATAACTGATGACAAACAACAGACCACTGGACATCTGATGGCAAACAACAGACCACTGAATAACTGATGGCAAACGACAGACCACCGAACATCTGATGGCAAAGAACAGACCGCTGGATAACTGATGGCAAACGACAGACCACCGAACATCTGATGGCAAAGAACAGACCGCTGGATAACTGATGGCAAAGAATAGACCGCTGGATAACTGATGGCAAAGAACAGACCGCTGGATAACTGATGGCAAAGAACAGACCGCTGGATAACTGATGGCAAGCATCTGAAGGCAGGCTGCTGGACAGCAGAGGATCATGACACGCTACAATCCGCTCGACACCTAACAGCGAGACTGCAGCCCACTGGACAGCCGAGGACACACCGCTTAACACCTGAAACCGTGACTGCACACTCCGATGGACAACTGAGGGCAAATTGCAGACCATTGGACACACGATCCCGTGACTACACAGCCATCTGGACAGCTGAGGGCAAGTTATATACCACGGGACAACAGATGCCCTGACTACACAGCCTGAGGGCACATTGCAGACTATGGGACACACGATACTCTGGTTACACAGCCCGCTGAACAGCTGAGGGCAGGTTATGTACCACGGGGCACCAGACACCGAGATTGTAGTGGCCCACTGGACAGCGCGCAGGCCAAATCTACTAGCTGCTGGACACGCATGTGTACTTCAGGCTACTGGATACTTAAAACCAGCCCGCCCCTTCCCCCATCCCAACTCTCATATTTGGAGACCAACAGCCCATTCATCAAACCTTCCGCTCATTCCCTCTCCATTCATCAACACGCCTATCCATCCATACCAACCAACCAACTACTCCACCAACCAAACAACCAGCCAACGAGTTTAACAGCAGCATATAGGCCTAATAACGTATTATCAAAACAGGAACTGACCTGCGTGGCCGTCGGTTCCTCTTTGTCGGCGACATCCCTCTTTCCCAGCCTGCCTCCGAACATCAGGTTGTCCATTCTCTGTCGTTTGCCCAGCTGAGGTCCAAACATCATGCTGTCCATAGCCCGTTTGCCCAGCTGAGGTCCGAACATCATGCTGTCCATGGGCCGTTTGCCCAGTTGTGGTCCGAACATCATGCTGTCCATAGCCCGTTTGCCCAGCTGAGGTCCGAACATCATACTGTCCATAGGCCGTTTGCCCAGTTGAGGTCCGAACATCATACTGTCCATACGGCGTTTGCCCAGTTGAGGTCCGAACATCATGCTGTCCATCTGGCGTTTGCCCAGTTGTGGGGAAAACATGAAATCATCCAGTCCGCGTTTCGTTCGGCTTTGCCTGCCCTCAGCAGTCGCTGCATCTTCGTGGGTGTCTGCGTCCACAGAGGTCGTATCCGGGTCACGTTTGCCGAGCTGTCCCGTGAAGGCGTAGTTGTCCATGCCCCTTTTTCCAAGTTGTCCCGTGAAGCCGTAACTGTCCATTCCCCGTTTCCCAAGCTGTCCCCTGAAACCGTAATTGTCCATGCCCCTTTTTCCAAGTTGTCCCGTGAAACCGTAGCTGTCCATGCCTCTTTTTCCAAGTTGTCCCGTGAAGCCGTAACTGTCCATGCCCCGTTTCCCAAGCTGTCCCGTGAAACCGTAACTGTCCATGCCTCTTTTTCCAAGTTGTCCCGTGAAGCCGTAACTGTCCATGCCTCTTTTTCCAAGTTGTCCCGTGAAGCCATATCTGTCCATGCCTCTTTTTCCAAGTTGTCCCGTGAATCCGTAACTGTCCATGCCTCTTTTTCCAAGTTGTCCCGTGAAGCCGTAACTGTCCATGCCTCTTTTTCCAAGTTGTCCCGTGAAGCCGTAACTGTCCATGCCTCGTTTCCCAAGCTGTCCTGTGAAACCGTAACTGTCCATGCCTCGTTTCCCAAGCTGTCCTGTGAAACCGTAACTGTCCATGCCTCGTTTCCCAAGCTGTCCTGTGAAACCGTAACTGTCCATGCCCCGTTTCCCAAGTTGTCCTGTGAAGCCATAACTGTCCATACCTCTTTTGCCAGGCTGTCCCATGAAGCCCAGGCGGTCAACATGCTGCCTTTTACCAAGCTGGCCCGTAAAACCATAGGTATCCATGCCTGCACGCTTGCCGAGTTGTCCCACGAATCCATAGGTATCCATGCCTGCACGCTTGCCCAGATTGCCAAAAAAACTGTGATAATCCATTTGCCTTTTCCCCAGCTGTCCGAAATAGGAGTTTGAGTCCAGAGCACCTCGCTTCTCGGCTTTGAGCTCACCATCAGCTGACGTGGCTGAGGAGGAGTCTCTTTTCTCGAGCTGATGAGCGTGGTCGGCAGAGTGGTCAGCGTGGCAAAAAGCAGCTCCCAACAGCACGGATAGAACACAGACGACGAGGGAGGTTGGTGCTCTCTTTGCCGTCGCCATCGTTTATTGGCGCGACTGTTTTTGTTGTTGCTGTTAGTAAGTAGTGGTAGAAGACTTGGTGGCAGTGATGGCGATGGTAGCGGATGTGGTGGCGTGATGGTAGCTGTGGAGGTTGATTCTGAAACAGAAAGGAGGCAACGTTCATTTTTGGTGAACTGGGTCAATATTGAAGGTGGAAGGGAGGGGTGGTGTCTTTCCGTCTTTGTTTTTCCATCCCATGTCTGTGTGCCCGCCTCTTTGCCGGCCTGGATCTCTGTCTGTATCTGTCGTTGTCTTTCTGTCTTTTTCTTTCCATCCCCTATCTGTGCGCCCGCCTCTTTGCCTGTGTCGATCTCTGTCGTTATCTTTCTGTCTTTGTTTGTCTTTTTTCCGGCTGCTGGTTTGTCTTAATTCCACCTGTTTACGTGCCTCTCCGTCTGTCCGTGCCTGTCTGTCTGTCGTTATCTTTCTGTCTCCATCTGTCTCATCTTCGTCTGTCTGTCTGCCTGATTGTCTGCCTCTCTGTCTGTCCCTGCATGCTTGTTTGTCTGTTTCTCACATTCAAGTGCCTGACGAGACGTGAAATGTCAAGTATTAACTAATGAACCTCTAGCTCCCATGCAAACTGGTAAAGAGTGTGCGCTCTTATGCTTTCTTCCCTGCACTTTTATGTCTTGCTGCAGTCGCCCTGTTAGGCGTCAGACGAATCAGACACTAAAAAAAAACAAAAAAACAAAAAACAATCTAAATAAACACACCATAAAAACTATAGCTAACAGCCCCACAAGATTCCACTCCATCGTTCGCCCGCCAGCCCCCCCTCCCCCCCTCCCCCCTCCCACGTCCTCCCGTCCACACACACACACACACACACACACATATCTGTCGCCCTCCCCTCCCCCAATTCCCTTTAATCCAAATAAAAGATACAATGTGCTGACAGCAGCACAGCGTTACATATACTCTGCTCCCCAAAAAGACAAACAGCACTGCACTTCATCAAACACTCGTCCCATTGCATTTCCCAAACTCATTCCAAATCCTTGAGTTGTTTGCTTGTCACTCGCCCCTCAGCCTCTCAATCACCTCTTCCACTCCTCCACAGTTCATTTCAAATCTCCTTTCGCCAAATTGTTTGCATGTTGCAGCATCAGTAACGGTATTCAATCCCCCACCCACCCCCTTCACCACTTCACCCTTCTCCTTACGCAAGGCTCGGAGAGAGAAGAGTAATTTGTCATGCTTCCGGCAATTACATCATTGTCTCGGCTAAACCAATGATGGCTGGAAACCTTAAAGACTTCTCAAACCTATTGAAATCCGCAACCGGAGTGAAAAGTCATGCGCGATGACCCCGGAATTGAAATGATGCACGATGCTTTTCAGCTTTAAATTTTCAGCTTTAAACTCGCGTAGATTTTTCTTTTTTTTTTTTTTATTTTCCCCACACCGCTCCTGACAGTCATTTCTGTTTGTTTCAGAGAACGTGATGTCATAGGGTGAGTTTTACGGAAAGGTACCCCCCCCCCCAAAAAAAAAAAAAGGGAAAAAAAGAAAGAAAAAAGAAAGAAGTTTGATGTGTTTTCTCCTTTTCTGTCTTCGTCTGCTCGTTAACACAAGGAGCAGCATGAGAAAAAAAAGACAAACTAGTGGCAGTTGGTTGGTTAAATGCCCATTGAGAAATAACGAGTGGCAGTTCAGCACGATCCCAGAAGTCCGTTAATGGAGAGAGAGAGAGAGAGAGAGAGAGAGAGAGAGAGAGAGAGAGAGAGAGAGAGAGAGAGAGAGAGAGAGAGAGAGAGAGAGACACACACACACACACACACACACACACACACACACACACACACACACACACACAC
>JABMCL010002885.1:1377500-1395000 GCA_018857735.1 Alviniconcha marisindica | reverse complement strand
TCGTAAACCAGTGCTTGGAGTTTGGCGCTCGCTATGCGATTCCTTCTTCTTCTTCGTATTCTTCCTCTTCCTCTTTTTCTCTTCTCCATCGTCTTCTTCTCCTTCTACAGAGTTCAGTCCTGGGAATATGCTGACTTAGAAATTCCTCCACACTTCTAACTGAAAAAAAAGATTGCCTACTACTGCTGAGAGAGGCCTGATGATGGATTGCTGTGACGCCAAGTCTACCACGCATCAGGATCAGAAATTGGTTACATTCATCACCGCGGGGACCCTATCTAGGAAAATCCGCAACCTCGGACAGCTATTCCAATGCGTGAAAAAAAATCACATACTTAAGTAACAGATCAGCTCCTACCGTCCCTCCCTTCAACCCCGCCCCCCAACTCCTCGAACGGTTATTCGCTCAGTGAAACAAGTTGTGAAGTTCAGAGATCGAGACTTCAGCAACAATTCAGCCCCCCCCCCCCCCCCCCCCCCCCCCATCCCCCACTAACTAGTTGTAAAGTTCAGAGATAAACATATATGCAATTTTTGCGCGTCATGTGTGTGTGTGTGTGTGTGTGTGTGTGTGTGTGTGTGTGTGTGTGTGTGTGTGTGTGTGTGTGTGTGTTAGTGCCTGTTGTGTGTTTTACTCCGTGGTAAAACTGAAAGGAAAGAAAATATTTAAAATAATAGAAGTAGTTTTTCTTAATGAAAACCTGGCATCGCAGACTTTGAGTGGACACATTTTAAAGGAATAGCTCTATACAAGGAGAAAACAGATTTAAAGGGAACAGACGCAATGCATACTTCCCAAGTAACAGAGCTCTTGACACTGAGAATTTCACAAAATCTCTCTCTCTCTCTCTCTCTCTCTCTCTCTCTCTCTCTCTCTCTCTCTCTCTCTCTCTCTCTGCCTCTGTCTGTCGGTCTCTCTGTCTGCCTGTCTGTCTCTCTCTCGATATATATATATATATATATATATATATATATATATATATATATATATATATATATATATATATATATATATATATATATATATATATATATATATAATATATAATCATTTCCTTGTCCACGGCAGTCTGCACCTCCGCCACATATTCCACTAACCCTTGTGGACACGCGTTGCAGCGATACCCATATGGCTCCCTCCCCTACCACTTCCGCTTCCTGTCACAAGGGATCAGGTCAGAAGAGGGCAACTCATGGCAACTGGCATACGAATACTTGCGGCTAGATAGTGCCGGCACCAGGGCCCATATGCCGGAGGAGCAAATCGCTCCCGTAATCGAGTTTATCTTCTAAACGGTGACAACACTGAACAATCCGACATGCTTGAATGGAAAGCAGGTCTACAGGGCCGGTCTAATCGTGTTTAAAGTAACAGACCCATTCTTTTCTGCGGTTAAGCAGCCTATACGCTTTATGACAGTGGCGGCTCTGATGCTGCTGTTACCCACAGAGGTCATACCATTGAAGAGAAAGCAACTCTTTTAAGGACCGACGCCATCACAAGTACAATGAAACACCACAAGTCATTCAAGGCAAGTTGGATTCATACATCAAGACACGCCACAATCAACACAGACGGCGAAGAGGAGACAGGAAAATCTCGAATGGTAAGGGGTCACTGGGTCAGTGACATCCGCTGCAATGACCTTTGATTCAACTTTGAACTTGAAACAGTCACGCGGTGTCCAATCAGTTTCGATTTTTCGAATTTGCCGATGTGAAATACACACAAGCCATGTCTGAGGCTATTGGCGACTTGCGCATGTGGCAGGAGGGCCGGACTTATGGACTCGTTATGGTAGAAATTTGTGCTTTTTGTATGGTAGAAATTTGTGTCATGACAGTATTTGTGCTTTTTCTGATTGTCATGTTGATATTAATATATGCATTATTTTATAGTACTTGTGATTATTTCAGTGTGTGTGAAATGCTTTAATATCGAAGTACGAATTTGCTTGTTCTTCACTTTTTTTTATTTTTAATTTGTTTCAACCTGGCTTTTTCGTCAATTTGATATCGATGTATGCTTTTATAGTACTTGTACTTTTTTGATTGTCAAGCGGATTTTGATGTTGATAATGTACAGCGCCGCGAGCTTGTAAATTTTTACGGGTTATAGCGCTATATAAGAGTCATTATTATTATTATTATTATTAGAAGGATTATCTTTCAAAGGTAACCAATAATCGATGATTTATCTGTCAAATGAACACTGAGTAGAAGTACACGAAGATCATTATATAAAATTCATTTGTAAGTCGTGCGGATCAAGCCAAGGCAACAACATAAAAACAATAAAAAATAACAAAAAATCACGCATTTTAGATATAATAAAGGGAAAAGAAAGCTCAAACATTATCAAATTTTATCAAACATTATCTTCTTCTTCCTCTTCTTCTTCTTCTTCTTCTTCTTCTTCTTCTTCTTCTTCTTCTTCTTCTCAATGTGGACTTAATTTTGCAATATTTGTTGAAGTATGTGTATATAGATCTGAGTTGCTTCAAAGTTCCCATGTTAAATTTTCATCTGGTATAATCATTCATTCACTGAATATGATTATACAACGAACTGCATAATGTAAGGTCCACTCCTTCTTAATTAGTAGATGACTTTGTTGTGAATCAGTTAGCAGAGTTCCACCGTAAGGCCAGACGGGGTCATTAGTCAAGTTGCCTCAAAGCTACGTCCACAAGAAAACAGAATTTCAGAGTTGTTCTGTCTTGAGAAGCGTCAGAAAGACTCCATTTTACCTATTTTGGAAAGTGACCTAAACATTTCTGAACTGCCAAAATTCAGCAGAAAAAACAACAAAACAACAAAAGAAAAACAATGAGACAAAAGCTCACAAAGCTTTAAAAATTAACGACGTGCACATAATATATCAAAATACCTTAAAACAAACAAACAAACAGACAGACAAACAAACAAACAAAACAAAACAAAGCAAACAAACAAGCAAACAAACAAACAAAAAGTATATCTTAAAAAGTAGGCAGATGCAAAAATGGTGCGTAATGCGAAACACTTTGACAAGATCCAGACGGCCATAATTATTTCACATGACAATACTCGACTTTCGATCATCGCAGTCTTCTTTTACCGTGTGGGTTTCCTTACCTGGTCACGGTGGTGTCAAACAGAACGGCTCGGTAAACAGACTGGCATGACATTTAAGCGTGCTTTTTTTTTTTTTGGAACAGCTTCAGGCATAAAACAGGCGCCTGAGGTGTAACCGTCAGCACGTTGTCCAAACACGATCAAGTTTTGTTGTTGTTGGTGGTGGTGGTGGTGGTAGTGGTGGTGTCGAAGTTGTTGCTGTTGCTGTTTTGTTTGTTGATTTTTTGCTTGGGAAATGTATGTTTGTGGGTTTTCCTAGTAAATCAGCAGTCCAAAAATCAGCTCTGGTCTATATAATTATATATTTCTGAAGTTGGCTAAGCTGAAAGTGAGTACATAGGGGCCCCTGGTGGAGTGCTTCATCTGCTATATAATGGCGTGGTATCTTCAAAGAGCCTGCCCCAATAAGCTGTTTTCCGCAAGCAACTCTTCCTCGGTAACGCTCCTCCTACCCACGCACCCAGTTTTGTGGGGCCAAATTGGTCGCTTTTTATTGTACTTGTATTGTAAGCGTCGCTGCATCAGGGGTCGTTTTGTAGCATAACTGTATGTGTTCCGTGACGGTTCTGAACTAATTGCTTGTTATTCCGTGAACTGACGGTGCTTTGTAGAAATCTCCATCTGCTGAGATTCTGTCCTCAGCTTTTTCCATATTTCATGTTGGTAATAAATTGTTGCCGGTCGAATTTTGATGACGTATACGTTTTTCGTTGATACTGGCAAATTATTGGAGTGTTTTGTTTGTCTTAAAGTGTTCTTCTGCAACAGCGTTTTGATTCTTATTACGGATTGTTTCGCCATGACATGTTGTTGTTGTTGTTGTAATGCTACTCGTTTGAACAGTCTGCGAGTCACTCCGTATATGCAATTGCACATTGACCAATGCATTCCATAGGGTGAGAGAATTGCGTACCTGGCTGCTTTTTAGTTCTGATGTTGTTGTTTTGTTACCCCACCACATGGGCAGTTATACAAGGAGTTTATTATAGCCATGAAGATAATCCTCATACAACTATGCATCGCATAACAACATTTTAATATAGCTTCGGTGTCCTCGATGGAGTCAATGTGTTGTGACACGACCGAAGCGAGAGAGAGAGAGAGAGAGAGAGAGAGAGAGAGAGAGAGAGAGAGAGAGAGAGAGAGAGAGAGAGAGAGAGAGAGAGAGAGAGAGAGAGAGAGAGAGAGAGAGAGAGAGACAGAGACAGACAGACAGAAGACAGAAGACAGACGACAGAGACAGACAGACAGAGACAGAGACAGAGAGACAGACAGACAGCAGACAGACAGACAGACAGAGACAGACAGACAGACAGACAGACAGACAGACAGACAGACTGGCAGAGAGACAGACAGAGACAGACAGAGAGAGACAAAGACAGAGAAACACACAAAGACAGTCAGAGAGAGACAGAGAGACAGACAGAGACAGAGACAGAGACACAGAGACAGACAGAGACCGAGACACAGACCGAGAGACCGAGAGAGACCGAGAGAGAGAGAGAGAGAGAGAGAGAGAGAGAGAGAGAGAGAGAGAGAGAGAGAGAGAGAGAGAGAGAGAGAGAGAGAGAGAGACAGACAGACAGACAGACAGACAGACAGACAGACAGACAGACAGACAGACAGACAGACAGACAGACAGACAGACAGACAGAAACAGAGACAGAGACAGAGAGACAGATACACCAACGGTTCGGGTATTGTATACCGCACAGTACTCTTCAGGTTCTCCAGTGGAGCTACGGACAAAATAAACCTTAAGTATACTGACCGCGACATTCTCATTCCCAAGATAGCCCTACACTTCATGACGTCGTTGACACTATCTGGTCCCTCGTCCACAGCCTCGAAAATTAACTGAGAGATAACTGTCCGTCTGCCGTCGGTAATGCCAAAAATGAAGGACCTAGTGCCCGCATGTGCATGGCCGCGTGACCAGCCGTGGCAGAGCTGTACATGTTAGGATAAAGCCACACTCAGAGCATCGCTTTCCGGCACCTTCCACCAAATTCTGCCAGAACTGGTTACGCCACTGAATGAGGACTCTTCATCTCTTCGCAGCTGTCCACCGACGCTATCGGCGCGTTCCGAAGGGTCTGGGTACTAATAAGACTGTGGAAGCAACAGAGCGCCCAAGCACACACGTTAACACGAGGCACGCCTGCCCGGGGTTAAAAAAAAGAAGAAAAAAAAAGGGAAAAAAGTTGAAGTTCCGTCTCGATTCAAACAATTTTGGTTTTATGTGTGCTGGCGTAAGCAACGTGGGCGGTTATGAAAGAAACACCTGATATGATTTGAGATGTCTCTTAAAAACTTACTGCCATTTGAGCATCATCAAAAACAAAAAACAAAACAAAACAAACAAAAAGGCTCGTCAGCTGACATTTGTTTCGAGACCCATGGCGTAATCAGCCATGACAGTGGTTGGAGCAAGGATGTCGTGACCTAGTGCTTGGAGTTGGAGGATAAACCGCTAGTCGTTGATTAGAAACTGTGTGACCTAGCTACCTAACTCACCCGCCTCCGCCCACCCCCACTCCCACCCCCGCCCCCACCCCATCTCCGCATCTTCAACTCTTTAACCCCTTTTCTTCCACAAGTCAGCCTCTTCATCATTACCCAATGACCCTGGAGCGCAATACAACAGCCAATGATGATCGATTCCATCCCTAGGTGCTTTTTGACTGCAAGCCACAGGGAACCCAGCCGTACGTGCCATTTCTTCTCGGCCTACTGACCGTTCGCTGTGAAACTACAGGAAATAATCGGTGATGGCTACCCTCGTTGCTCCTGTTTTTAGATCAGTGGGCTGACCTCTGTTTAGCCACAGGGTGCCAGACAGCTAGTTCGTCACCGTACGAGAGCAGTGTATGAGCCAGACTGTAATGATTGACGTAGTTCTTCGCCCTTTTCCCCCTTTCTTTGAGCTAATACTAGTAGCTAATAAACACTTCCTATAATTTATATCCGATCAGTTAATTATTTCGCACTCTGGTATTCCAACTTGTGTACAGGAGGTGGCGTGAATGAATGATTCAGTGTGTCTGGTCTCGGAATCGAGAGATTGTTTGCAGCGGGTTCCAATCTTCGTTTTAAGCGAGTAGTCTATAGTAACCTTTTCAGTTTTAGTTTTGTTGTTATTGTTGTTGTTGTTTTGTTTTTGTTCCGTATAATTCGTTTTTTCGGAGCTCAGAAGCTGTTTGAAAGTCGAGGCGGCCGTTTTGGGCTTCCCGTCCTTGATAGTCTGTATGGTCTGGGTGGACGTAAAGCAACAGTGAACTCGAACTCCTCAGAGTTCAGGAGCTGTGTGAAAGTCGAGATGGCCGTGCTGGGCTCCCCGTCCCTAATAATCTGTATGGTCTCTGTGGGCGAAAAGCAGCACTGAACTTGAACTAATTCCGTATATTGTCCAACCTCAGAATTTTGTTCGCCCTGATATAACTGTACTGGTTGACTGGGCGTAAAAATCAAGTTACTTATTCAGTTACCATTTTAAGACAGGCAGTTTTGAGTAAATGCTGAGTAATTTTCATTTTGTTCGCGCTGATATAAGTGTACTGGTTGACTGGGCGTAAAAACCAAGTTACTTACTTACTCAGCATTTTAACACTGGTAGTTTTGAGTAAATGCTGAGTAATCTTCATTTTGTTCGCCCTGATATAAGTGTACTGGTTGACTGGGCGTAAAGCACCAAGTTGCTTACTTACTCAGCGTTGTGAAGACTGGCAGTTCTTAGTGAATGCTGAGTAATCTCCGTTTTTCCTCCAGTTTCGTTTGCATGAAGACTTGGCTTCTTGGCATGAAAAGCTAGCTATCGCTCTTTTCGTTTCAGTTTTGCTTTACGCCATCAAAACCATTGTTGTCTGTATTACGTCGGGAGATATCAGGACGGGAACCTCGCTGTTACACAGCTCATGAAGCGTCTGACTAAGTCTGTACAGACGTTTACTCGGAGAAATATCAGGGGCGGGTGGGGACGAGCGGGGGTGAGGGTCAGGGACAGGGGGAAAGAGTGAAGCTCGACGGGTACGACCCGAAAAGACCGGAGGAGACCGGTGGACCGACGCCGCCAGAACAATGGAAATGTTAAGGCGGTGTCCCCTCGCCATTGCGCAGCGACTAGTGCACTGCGCAGTTGCTGTTTCAACTGCTGGCTGGGCAGAATCACAAGGACAATGTCCGTTGCACTGCTATTGAGGAACAACCAGAAGCGAAAGAAGTCCAACTTTCGCAGCCCAGCACCACCTCCGTGCTTATGATCTCTTCTGGGCTAACTTGAGGGTCCAGCTCAACCTCCCTCCTCTTGATCTCGCCTGGAACCCTCTGTTTTAATGCTATCTCTCTCCGTCAGCTCGTCTCTTTATAGTGTCGGGGTTTTTGGGGTCAGTGTCCAGTCTTTCGGACGAAATGAAAAGCCGGGGTTCTGTGTGCTGGCATTGTGCAAACGCACGTTAAGGAATCTCCCCTTCCACGTGTGAATAGTGTGTGCTTAGTGTGTGTGCTTAATGTGCTTAGTGCTTAGTGCTTAGCTTGTAGTGCTTTGTGCTTAGTGTGTGTGTGTGTGTGTGTGTGTGTGTGTGTGTGAGAGAGAGGGAGAGTGGTGGTGTGAGGGTAGGGTGTGTGTGGTGTGTGGTGTGTGTGGTGGGTGGAGAGAAGAGGGCGCGTGCGTGTGTGTGTGTGCGTGCGTGCGTGCGTGTGAGCGTGGCGTGCGTGCGTGCGTGCGTTAATAATAATAAATAAGTATAATGATAATGACACAAACATACATTTTCTATAGTGCTATTCCCCGCTGCTCGAGCTCAACTTGCTAATTTACATACATGTACATATAACAATTAACACTTACTAATCCTTTATACATACGCAATCAAATAACATAGCAATACATATATTACATACTTAAAATATTGCAGTTATATAAAACAGGTGCATACATTAATCATATTAATTGGGCAAAATGCCTAAAACGTACTAACACATTATACTCACGCAATCAAATAACATAGCAATGCATATAATTATTACATATGTAATGCATTGCAGTTATACAAAATAGGTACATAAAATAATTATATTAACTAAGCAAAATACCTAACTCACATCTTGATCACGTCCTATAGTTCCTAGCTCCACCACTCGCCCATTTGTTCTATTATTGCTGCAGGTAATTCTCATTATGTGTACTTATTTATTCTTGTTTAACCCTTTCACTGCCGTGCTTGTCGCGCCGTCACTTGGAAAACGACCATTAAATATGCCAAACTTGAAATCATAAAGGCATTTTCTCCCGTCGCATGAACACGTGAAAAATGTCTATCAAAATGCATAGTACTGAAAATCAATTTGCTATAGGACCCTGAAAATATACTGTTTGTAGAAGTGTATGCGTGCATTTTTCAGCCCGGAAATTTTACAGGCTGGGGCAGTGAATTGAAGGGGTTAATATCTCTTTAGTTTTGCATTTTGAATGTTCAGGCACGTCTTTGCATTTCGTTTCAGGCTTATGGCATATAATGCATTCTTAAAACAGGCCGTGTATTGTTTTCGTTGACCTTCTCTCTCTCTCTCTGTCTCTCTGTCTCTCTGTCTCTCTGTCTCTCTCTCTCTCTCTCTCTCTCTCTCTCTCTCTCTTCTCTCTCGAAATGGCCATTAGGGCCCTTGTTAACAAAATATGCTTTTTGTCGGAATTTTCATTTTGCATGCAGTCATTAAGAAATGTTTTCTTCAATTTTTTCTTCTTCTACATTTTGGGACAGTTCTTATTACGATCCCTATTCGACTCTTAAACAGGACAGAACCGTTGATTTGCTGTGAGTGGTTGCCAAGAGAAAATGGCTTTGATCGTAATTAGAACAAGAAATGGAGTCCTTGTGATCAGGAAGTCGGGAGAGATTGCGAACAGCAGTCGACTTTTGCGACATTGTTGACCGGCCTTAAATGGAGGTGCTCACACAACCCCGCACTCACCCACCCACCCACCCACACCCACACCCACACAAACATCCACATTCATAATTATACACACTCATACACACACGAAAACAACCCCCATACACACATACGCGCACACACAAATACACCCACCCACATACACCCAACCACACACCCATGCTCTCTCTCTCTCTCTCTCTCTCTCTCTCTCTCTCTCTCTCTCTCTCTCTCTCTCTCTCTCTCTCTCTCTCTCATACACACACACACACACAAACACACACACACACACACACACACACACACACACACACACACACACACACACACACACACACACACACACACACACACACACACACACACACACACACACACACGCACACACATGAGAGAGACAAAGACAGACAGACAGAGCATTGATCATATCAAGAAATGAAATTCGGATAAAGACAGCCTACGCGTATTCAAATGATTAATCAAATCAATGACCAGAACTAGAAACTGTTTTTTCATCACCGGAAAACAAAAAACAATCGCAGTCTCCAAGAAGCAAATACGCGTAGACGAATACGTGTGCTTAAATCCTCTGTTTATGTTTTACAGGTGACCTCCCATCTTCCCCCCCCCCCCTCCCCTAAAGAAAAACAAAAAGGGAAGGGGGGTGGATGGGTAAACAAGTCCACCGTCAAATCAGTCGAAACGATCGAGTGCATGCAGCCGAAACAAAAAACAAACAAAAAACGTGTGCTTAAATCCTCTGTTTGTGTTTTACAGGCGACCTCCCATCTTGTTCCTGCCCCCTTCCCCTCCCCTAAAGACAAACAAAAAGGGAAGGTGGGGGGTGGGGGGGGGGGGGTAGATGGGTAAACAATTCCACCATCAAACCAGTCGAAACGATCGACTGTACGCCTCTACCTGTGCCCGCTCTGTCGGCTGTTACAAGATCAATGGTGATGCGTGCCGTCGGGCAAGACTCGTACGTTTGGGGAACAATGGAAGCGTTACAATTATTAATGAAGGTCTATCGAGTTATGATACCGAGGCGCTGCCAAGACACAGTGAATTCCCATGTTATTCACACACTCAGGAAACCTTTATTCGCCCCTCCTCCCCCCCCCCCCTCACCTACCTATCACCTAACCCCCGCCGCTCCGCCGCCACCCCCCCCCCCCTCTCCCCAGCCCAACCCCACCTGCCATCCCGCCCTCGCCGCCTTCCCTAATCTGACACATTTTACCTGCGTTATATTCATAATGGATGTCGATTTTCCTTTTTCAATAGCTGTAATGAATACATAATTATGCGATAACGTCGCTTGATTCCCGCAGACTTTGAAGTCAGTGGAAGCGTAATTGTTTAACGTCTGTTTGTTTCGCAACAGGTACACGCCGGGACCGAAATCTCGTGAGGTTAGTGGAGATCGTGGAGACTTTGACGACAGTGGGAACTCTGTTTAACGTCTGTTTTTTTTCGAACAGATACTGGCGGGGACCGAAATCTCATGAGGTTAGTGGAGATCGAGGAGAGTTTGAAGACGGTGGAAACTTTGTTCAAGGTCTGTTTGTTTTCCAATAGGTAGAAGCGGGGACCGAAATCTCATGAGGTTAGTGGAGATCGTGGAGACTTTGACGACGGTGGGAACTCTGTTTAACGTCTGTTTGTTTCCTAACAGGTACTGGCGAAGACCGAAATCTCATGACGTTTGCGGAGATCGAGGAGACTTTGAAGACGGTGGAAACTTTGTTCAAAGTCTGTTTGTTTTCCAATAGGTAGAAGCGGGGACCGAAATCTCATGAGGTTAGTGGAGATCGTGGAGACTTTGACGACGGTGGAAACTTTGTTTAACGTCTGTGTGTTTCCTAACAGGTACTGGCGAAGACCGAAATCTCATGACGTTTGCGGAGATCGAGGAGACTTTGACGACGGTGGAAACTTTGTTCAAGGTCTGTTTGTTTCCTAACAGGTACTGGCGAAGACCGAAATCTCATGATATTTGCGGAGATCGAGGAGACTTTGAAGACGGTGGAAACTTTGTTCGAGGTCTGTTTGTTTTCCAACAGGTAGAAGTTGTGACCGAAATCGTATGATGTTTGCGGAGATTGAAGAGACTTTGAAGAAGTGGAAACTTTGTTCAAGGTCTTTTTGTTTTCCAACAGGTACATATGGGGACCAAAATCTCAGGAGAAAGCGATGATTGGTGAGTCTATGAAAACATGCAGAGGACGCTTCGTTTAACGTCTGCTTGTTTCCAAACAGGTCCTGGTGGGGACCGAAATCTCAGAAAAAAGTGATTGGTGAGAAAACATGCAGAGAAAGCGTTGTTTAGCGTCTGTGAAATCGCAGGAGGTAACGGAGATCGCGGTAGAGTCTTTGGTACCCGTTATGGAAACATGCAGAGGAAGCGTTGTTTAGCGCCTGTGAAATCGCAGGAGGTAACGGAGATCGCGGTAGAGTCTTGGTACCCGTTGCTTAACGTTGATTTGTCTCCCAGAAGGTACTGTGGAGGACTAAAAATTCACACGGTGAGGGAAAGAGAAACAGCCTTGTTTTAAATCCAGTTTGTTCGAAGAAGTACTGACAGGGAACGAATTTCGCGGTTTCTTACACTGCACCACCCTGTCAGTTTTCCGGACTGAAAAGTGAGCACACATCAGGCAACCAGTCGTTCTGTTGAAGACTCAGGTATACAATAACATCGTCGTTCCAACCTACCTGTACGCTGTGGAGACCTGGATCATCTGCCAGAAGCATGCCACGTACCCCACATAAGCATTTCGGCCAACGCTGCTTGTATTGCGCTCCACCAGTGGCAACAAACAGCCAGACTACGCATGCGTTAACCGTAGCCGACATCTCAAAGAGAATCAGCCCGCATAAAATAGAGCATGTATTGTTTCAAGTTCTTCGTGTGTTGTTTTATGTCCACAGAGACCATACGGACTATTAGGGAGCCCAGGACGTCCACTTCGACTTTCACACAGCTCTTGAGTTCTGTTTCAGGTTCGAATTCAGAGTTGCTTTACGTCCAAAGAGACTGTACGGACTATTAGGGAGTTTCAGATTGAGACAGCTGGCCTAATCAGTGACAAACGCCGATCCGAAGTATTACTACTACTGCTGCTGCTGCTGCTGCTGCTACTACTACTGCTACTACTACTGCTGCTGCTGCTGCTGCTGCTATTACTACTTCTATAGCTACTGCTACTGCTACCACTACCATCACTACTACTACTACTACTACTACTACTACTACTACTACTACTACTACTACTACTACTACCAATAATAAAAAATAAAACTCTTGAAAAAATTGTATAGCGTTCAATCTAGAGCCGAGAGATTATTCGAAGCGCATGCACGCATACACACAGTATCATACACACGAGTGTTATGCGAAACGCACAGATTTACAACTAACAATAAACCGGGACTTGCTGCGGACCGAGACATATATAAAGCCGCAAAGGAACGACTCAGGAGGCATAAAGCCTCCTAATCGTCATCAGCCCAGGCCTTCCATCTCCTGCCCAATGTTCAGAAGGATCTGCGCATCAAGAATCGGACTTTACAGCCAGCAACACTCGTGCGAGATCAGAGTTGACCCACAACCTTGATTCCCAAATCCTCGTCTGCGATGAATCAGCCATCATCAAAGACGGATGGGATATCTGACGGCGATAGAGGCAGTGCAGCATGAGCGATTTTGCTACGAACACAAGATACCTCACTCTTGCGCGGGATACATCATTTTGTGTGTGTGTGTGTGTGTGTGTGTGTGTGTGTGTGTGTGTGTGTGTGTGTGTGTGTGTGTGTGTGTGTGTGTGTGTGTTTGGGGGGTCTTTTGTTTTGGTGTAATTGATTCACATACTCATTTTTATGTTGGGGTCTTGGTAACCGTAAAGACAATCCAATAATAATCACTTACATGAAAAGACTGTTCAGTGAAAAGGAAGCTAAAGGCATATCAGTCTTGATCCTTAATTTTAGCCTATGTTGTAGTGAGTCCATGTTTGGGGCAAATGAAACTGCACGAAACTGTGAAGAATCACTGGCATTTGAATTCGAATGCAGCAAAGCTCCTTCGATATTCTCAGTATAAATGTAAATTTTCCTCATCTGACTTCATTAACTGTATCTAATAAAAAATAAAAATAAAAATAAAACTGTGTGTGTGTGTGTGTGTGTGTGTGTGTGTGTGTGTGTGGTTATTCTTCAGTTGCTGACATTTCGCCACGTTTAACTGTAAGAATTGTTCAACGTTGCACTGTCTATAATTTCTGAGAGAGAGAGAGAGAGAGAGAGAGAGGAGAGAGAGAGAGAGAGAGAGAGAGAGAGAGAGAGAGAGAGAATCATCATTTGTTTCATAAACAAATTAAACAATGTTCAAACTTTCATTGCGATCATTCGTAGGTCGTAAGTTCTCGCACAGTCTTGACATTGCGCAGCCGGAAGGTTCTGGACAATCAATCACCCGCGATGTAGAAATCGGCATAAATGTAGCAATCGCCTCTTACACACACACACACCATGGATACCATGATTTACCGACCGTGAATTCATGAGCGTCAAAAATACTGTCAAGTACCAGTCTTTCCGATCAACTAGTTCTTAAAACCCTTCCCTGCAAACAAAAGCCAAATTAAGCCAACCACATTTCAAGACTTTACAGTAAAGAACATCACAGGCAAGCAGACAGGCAACCCTGAACTCTAGACCTTTTCAAGTGCCTCATTCACATACCGACCAGTACAAGAACTCTTTCTTCGTTCATGCCACTGCCACTGCCGACTGGCGCCAAGGATCTGACGATCGACTGAATTAAAGGCCCGCTGAACGCCACCAGAAGCGCCACCCAACATCCACGCTTGCACTCCCGTCTCGTCGCATTAACGGCACTTAAAGTTAGGTCCGGCGACGTATGGAATCGGGATGACGTCCTGTCGGCCACCCAGGATCACCCCAGGTCAGAGACGTTTAGAGTAAGTTACCAACTGAATTTTAACGTCCTGTCAACCGCACAGGGTCGGTTAGGACAAACAAAGGCTTGCACCTGTCAGTACACCAAAGTCACTTTCCTTATTATGTCTTTTAACCGTACCTAGGCAGAACACAACTCGGGAAATGTTCAAAAACACAATTATTAAGTTCGTCTTAACCTTCTGACAAAAGTATTGACATATAGTATTGTAGATCCTTATGTCTTTTAAAACCGTACCTAGGTACAGAACACAACTCGGGAAATGTACACTCTGTTCAAAAACAGTTATGTTCGTCTTAACCTTCTGACAAAAGTACTGACATATAGTATTGCAGATCCTTATGTCTTTTAACCGTACCTAGGCAGAACACAACCCGTGAAATGCACTACTCAGTTCAAAAACACAATTATAAGTATTTTTGCTTGTTGCACGGCCCAAATGTTATGTTGTTAATGTATTGCTATACAAGAAATACATTTTGTTTAAACCCCAAACACAGTTATGCTCGTCTGAACCTTCTGACAAAAGTACTGACATATAGTATCGTAGACCCTTGCGTTACGCCGACACAGGGCCCGACAGTCCTGGCAACAAGAACAAAACAAAGGTCACGAGAGCAATCGATGAAAAATAATGATGCGACCCCGGGTTAAGTCCCCTCCCACATGTGCTCACTGTGCGTGAGCCTCAGTGCCAGCTGAGATAACCTACACGAGGGGAGATAAGCATGCTGTGACTTCCGATGGCCGCATCACTCCCAGCAGCTGTCACGCTTCTGCCATTGTCCGCGACAGAAAGTAGTCCCCCAGTATTACCACTGTGACATCCCGTAGTGGTTTTGTCCGAGACTTTGACTAAAGGAATGAATTCGATCACTCTGATTTTAGTGACACAGCGTATGCCTTTTGTTTAACTTGAAGCTTGTTATTGACTTGGGAGAAGCCCAGGAGGCCGAAGTTATAATATTTTGATTATTTCCTTTAAAAAATCTCTCTCTCTCTCTCTCTCTCTCTCTCTCTCTCTCTCTCTCTCTCCTCTCTCTCTCTCTCTCTCTCTCTCTCTCTCTCTCTCTCTCTCTCTCTCTCACACACACACATACACAAACACCTACCCACAACCACCCACCCACCCCACACACACTCATTTCTAGTCAAAAAGAAAGAAAAGAAATAACGACGCGTGAGAGAGAGAGAGAGAGAGAGAGAGAGAGAGAGAGAGAGAGAGAGAGAGAGAGAGAGAGAGAGAGAGAGAGAGAGAGAGAGAGAGAGAGAGAGAGAGAGAACCAGCTTAATTTTACTGCAGACACATTCATTTCCATTCATTTCCAAAAGGCGGCCTTGAATTACGCCCCAAGGTAACTGCGTCGTTCGTTGTGCACGTGCTGGGCAAACGAATCGGCCGCTTAAGTCACAGCCTGGCCCAAAGGTTTAGGCAGCAAGCATTTTTACCATGATAATTACCTTTCCTGTGGGATGACCGTATAGCATGTCCCTTAAAAACATGCAGTGATTTGAACGAATCAACACAACAAAATATTCACTCAATCCGACAAGCAATAAGAACGCCGTCAATTGTTGCATAATTACCAAGATAAGAGAGTTGTTTTTCCATGGACATATGAAGCATATACACCGAAATGAGTATTTCTGAAAGGTTCGTGTGCTTGTTTGCTTGTTTGCAAACACACGCGCGCGACACTCCCCCCCCCCCCCTCCCCCCCCCTTCCTCCCGCGCACACACACACACACACACACACACACACACACACACACACCTCATTCATGAGTGTGTGCAATTTGCAAACCGATCTGACAGAGTTTTCTGCAAAACATAGCTGCAGAGATCGGCACTTGCACAGGATTGCATAAGACTGCATGTGACACTGTATCATGCACATTTATCTCGACCTTTCACCCTCCTGCATTTCCGTCCTTTCCACACATTGGCGAGGGAAAATGGAAGAAAACAAGACGGGGGGAAAACGACCTCCAACCAACAAACAGCGAAGTGGTATAAAACACGAACAAACACGAGTCATCAGATTTGTTAGTCATCGTCAAGGCCAACATGGAGGTTTTCTTCAGAGTAACAGAAAGAAAGGGGTCGATCAATAACTTTGGATTTGTCCCAGTGTTTACTTGATCAACAACAGCAACAAAAAACACAGGAACTCACTTGTAGCCTATACTGACCGTTCTTTCTAAAGACCCACTAATGTTTATCAAACATTCTTCTTTTAACGGATCCATGACTTCAGTGTAGCAAAAATCCTGGAGTTTTTATAGCTGCGGGATTCAAAAGCTGAGCCCCGCAGTCAAAAAGCTACTCATAAGTGGAGGCAGCGGGATGTAAAGAATGTGTGTGTGTGTGTGTGTGTGTGTGTGTGTGTGTGTGTGTGTGTGTGTGTGTGTGTGTGTGTGTGTGTGTGTGTGTGTGTGTGTGTGTGTGTGTGTGTGTTTGCATAATGGTGATGTCCTAACTAATCTTTTACCAAATGGAATGTGTTATGTTTTGTTTAATTTACTGCTGCCAAATACTCCCCCCCCCCCCCCCCCCAGCACAATCTGGTTGTATTTTATGTACGTAAGTTGCCAAAGACATGATTGGTTTTATCGATTTTTTTAAAAGCTAGGAACCTCCAAAATACAGTTACTGCAGTCAGTCGATAATTAACTGTGATGCACTGAAGTAAAGAACAGACTCTCCCAGTATCCCCCTCTCCCATCCCCAGAAAATCTGGTCTACGAGCTGTCTTTTTCTATTTGTAGTCTTTGTTACGTTTCGTGTCTCAATGCTTAGGCTCTAGTTAACAAGTTCGGACTCGGCTGATTGAGTTTAGGGGTATTGTTGTTGCTCGGCTACTTGACGAAAGTACTCGTTACAGCCCTAACACCGGAAGATCCGCCTCTGCCTTTGCTCAAAGCCAGTCTTTATTCAGGCAGGGTCAATGGTCATGCAGGAACATTGTAAACGTAGACCAACATGCGGCCTGTTGGACTATAATAATTATATTTGACGACTTGGTCAGCAACGTGTGTGTGTGTGTGTGTGTGTGTGTGTGTGTGGGGGGGGGGGGGGGTTAATGTTGCTTTACTTCCACAGGAAAAACAACAACATAAGGCTTATTAGGCGAGAGAGGAAGCACTCGATTTACACACTCCGAGCTCTGTGTATGTGTGTGTGTGTGTGTGTGTGTATGTGTGTGTGTGTGTGTGTGTGTGTGTTGTGTGTGTGTGTGTTGTGTGTGAGTGTGATGTGTGTGTGTGTGTGTGTGTGGGTGTGTGTGTATGTGTGTGTGTGTGTGTGTGTGTGTGTGTGTGTGTGTGTGTGTGTTGTGGTGTGAGTGTGTATGTGTGTGTGTGTGTTGTGTGTGTGTGTGTGTGTGTGGTGTGTGTGTGTTGTGTTGTGTGTGGGTTGGTATGTGGTGTGAGTGTGTGTGTGTGTGTGTGTGTGTGTGTGTGTGTGTGTGTGTG
>JABMCL010002885.1:1352500-1355000 GCA_018857735.1 Alviniconcha marisindica | reverse complement strand
CAACAACAAACAAACAAAAAACCACCAACAACAACATGCTGATTTATTCCGATTATTAAACGGATAGTCATCTGATCTGGACATTGTTGAAGACCGTGGCATTAGGAATCGCTTGAGGTGTTGAAGCGGTAGCATCCCCCAAGCTGAATGCTGCGGGGATTACCAGGTAAGTAATAATAATAATAATAATAATATTAATAATAATAATATAATAATAATAATAATAATATCATAATATAATTAATCATAAGCGCTGTTCTTAATCAGATAAACTCACTGCGCTGTACTAACATCTTATGAGAAAAAAACACATTAACATACATTACAAACAAACAGAATCACACACACACACACACACACACACACACACACACACACACACACACACACACACACACACACACACACACACACACACACACACACACACACACACACACACACACACACACACACACACACACACACACACACACACACACACACAACACACACACACACACACACACACACACACACACGCACACACACACACACACACACGTACGCAAGCACGCACGCACGCACGCACGCACGCACGCACGCACACACACACACACACAGACAGATGAACACACCAATCTCCGCTCGCCCATTCAGATACAATTGTACATTGACAAGTACATTCAATACTATGAGTGGATTGCGTGTATGACCTTTATTAGTATTATCAATAGCCGCCACACTGGCAGACACACGCCGTCTTTGGAAGATTTATCTCCATTTCTGAAAGGTGGAGGTTAATTATTATGCAAGGAGCATATCTTGACTGAAGACAGTTCCCACATGTAACATTCTGGGGCACCCTTGGTGCTCCTGCTGGTGTCAGTGTGTTTATTGCGACACGTGCAGCCCAAGCCGAGGCTGATCATTTGAGTCAAGAAGAAAGAAAGATAGAAAGAAAGAAAAGAACCGGTTATGTAAGTATGAAGTCTACATAAACAGGAAGAAAGAAAGAAAGAAAGAAAACCGGCAGGAGCGGCGTAAGGTTTTACACTTCAATCTCGCAGGCTATCGATCGACGGTGTGATATGACTTGGATCTATGCCCGCAGACATGATCTCCAGCTCCACAACACTTTAGAGCTTCAGCCATAATTGATATTTTTAAAAAAAGATTGCTTTTCCCGCCAGTTTGCTCTGCTATATAGATCCAGGACAGCATGAAGATCTACGGTTTGTTGTTGTTGTTGGTGGTGGTGGTGGTGGTGGTGGTGGTTTTTTGTGTTGTTGTTGTTGTTGTTGTTGTTGCTGTTTTTGTTTTGTTTTGAAGATGGATGTCGAGCATTGTCATTGGAGGAGAGAGACGGAGGACAGCACTGGAGGAGAGAGGTGTGGAAAGAGGAAGCGCTAGACGGTCTTCCTTGAGAGGACGAGAGTGGGCCATCGTCAGTCAAACGAACATTGGAACCGTTTCAAAGCCAACGTTGGGGAAACTTCTGAGAGACGGGGTGGAGCGCATATGGGCTTTTCCGAGCGCATACATCTCATCTTGAACTGAACTGAACTGAGCTGAGCATTGTCGAGTATTAATCTGGATTTCCCGTTCCATGTCTGATATTCACAGCTGATTATGATGCACAGCTCCTCTATCTAGAGTTTAAACAATAATCCGATAGGCTGTAAATATCACACACAAAAACGCCACGAGGGGCTATATGGCAGGTTATGTAATTCTTTTGCCCAAGATATATGCCATTATTTTGTCTGGGACGATAGGTTATGGATAACAATCTCACTTCATTTGAAAGTCAAATGTTTGTAATCTTGCACGACTCACAGAATTATACCCAATTGCCTCTGCCCTTTTATATTTGATGCACGATCACAACTGCAGAGGCCAAACACGTCTTTATCTTCGGACTGTAAATCTTGATTGCCTTAGATGAAGAGAAATAGGTTGACAAACAGGATCCGGAAAGACTTACAGAGACTTACGGAGAAGAAAAAAGGAACGGCAAAAAAGCTGTGCAGGCTATCACGGTTCTTGATGGGGGGTGTGTGTGGGGGGGGGGGGGGGGGGGGGGGGGGGGGTGGGGGGAGGGGGGGCTTCGAAGGGAGGAGCCCTTCGAAGGATTTGGATAGGGGGGGGGGGGGGATCTCACGTTTCAAAAAGAAAAAAAGGTGTCCATTAGCTCGGCTCCTTTTTTTTCTTCTTCTTTTTTCTTTTTCTTTTTTTGTTTGTTTCTTTTTTCTTTCTTTCTTCTTCTTCTTCTTCTTCTTCTTCTTCTTCTTCTTCTTCTTCTTCTTCTTCTTCTTCTTCTTCTTCTTCTTCTCCTCCTCCTCCTCCTCCTCTTCTTCTTCTTCTTCTTCTTCTTCTTCTTCTTCTTCTTCTTCTTCTTCTTCTTCTTCTTCTTCTTCTTCTTCTTCTTCTTTCCTTTTTTGGTGATTTCTTTCTATATTTTTTTAAAACTTTCCACAGTTGTCTTCAATGTGTTTTTCATGTTATGAGGGCAATTTTC
>JABMCL010002885.1:1342500-1345000 GCA_018857735.1 Alviniconcha marisindica | reverse complement strand
GAGAGAGAGAGAGAGAGAGAGAGAGAGAGAGAGAGAGAGAGAGAGAGAGAGAGAGAGAGAGAGAGAGAGAGAGAGAAGACAGACAGACAGACAGACAGACAGACAGACAGACAGACAGACAGACAGACAGACAAGCAGAGACAGAGACAGAGAACGGCAGAGTGACAGAGACAGACAGAGAGAGACAGATAGACAGACAGACAGAAACAGAGAGAAAGAGACAGACAGACAGACAAGACACACAGAGAGACAAAGAGAGAGAAAGCAACAGTTGTCGTGGGACAATTTAACACGTTCAGACAAATCACACACGCACAAATTTACGCAAAACTGTTCGACGCGATCAGCCCAATGCAACAACACCAGGCCGCCTCTTCGACGCTGAACGAATGAAAGCCGCGAAATGGGCAATCGACCCGAGAAAGACACTCAGGAAAAGAAAAAGAAAAAAGCACTCATTTCCATCTCATTCCCCAAAACAAAGTCTGGGGTCTGTGCCAGCCTGCACCAATTGACTCATAGTTCTGGTGCGTGCATACCCACACAGCGCAACAAGTGCGTCATATCTACTCCACACAATTGATGCGTTATCTAGACTATGTCCGCACGGCACAATTGATGTATCATGTCCACTCGTCTTAATTGACGCGTTAGCCTAAGTCCACTAGATATAACCAAGGCGTCGTTTCCAGTCGACTCAAGTGACGCGTTAGCCTAAGTCCGCTAGATATAACTAAGGCGTCATTTCCAGTCGACTCAAGCGAGGCGTTAGCCTAAGTCCGCTAGACATAATTAAGGCGTCATTTCCAGTCGACTCAAGTGAGGCGTTAGCCTGAGTCCACTAGACATAACTGAGGCGTCATTTCCAGTCGACTCACGTGAGGCGTTAGCCTAAGTCCGCAAGACATAACTAAGGCGTCATTTCCAGTCGACTCAAGTGAGGCGTTAGCCTAAGTCCACTAGACATATCTAAGACGTCATTTCCAGTCGACTCAAGTGAGGCGTTAGCCTAAGTCCGCTAGACATAACTAAGGCGTCATTTCCAGTCGACTCACGTGAGGCGTTAGCCTAAGTCCGCTAGACATAACTAAGGCGTCATTTCCAGTCGACTCAAGTGAGGCGTTAGCCTAAGTCCGCTAGACATAACTAAGGCGTCATTTCCAGTCGACTCAAGTGAGGCGTTAGCCTAAGTCCGCTAGACATAACTAAGGCGTCGTTTCCAGTCGATTCAAGTGAGGCGTTAGCCTAAGTCCGCTAGACATAACTAAGGCGTCGTTTCCAATCAACTCACCTGAGGCGTTAGCGTAAGTCCACTAGACATAACTAAGGCGTCATTTCCAGTCGACTCAAGTGAGGCGTAGTCCGCTAGACATAACTGAGGCGTCATTTCCAGTCGACTCACGTGAGGCGTTAGCCTAAGTCCACTAGACATAAGTGAGGCGTCATTTCCACTACACGCAGTTGATACGTTATCCTAGGCCTACTAGAGACAGCTGATACATGTATCATTTACAGTCGACACTGTTGATGCGTTAATCTATGTCCACTGAATAAATCCGATGCGTTTGCTGCTAGACTTAATGATGCGTTTTCTCTACGTCTGTTCCACCCGACATAACTGTTCCGCATAACGGATGCGCTGTGTCCGCTCGACAGAACTGTTGTGTTATATCCCGTCTCCACTCAGCACACAAGGGAGGTAATTAGCGCTCGAAATACGTAACACAACCACACTAACAAAAAAAAACAAAAAAACTGAGTCGCCTAGGTAACTCTCACATGGAGTGCGTGTAAACGCAAGGTAAATGTCAATGCAACTCCACCCGAGCTAAATCCTCACAGAACTGATGCGCTGTCTGCTAGACAACTGAAGCGTCAGCCTAGGCTCATTGCGCGTAATTGTTGCGGTAGAACTGAGGCGTTGCTGATGCCTTGTGTCCACTTGAAAAAAAGAGAGAAGAATTTAGTTAATTATGCTTGTGAGCGTTTACTAAAGTTTAGTTTGTTTAATGCCCATGCAATGATTCCCCCCCCCCCCCCCCACCCTCCATATTTACATGAGCGTAAATAAACTTTGCTTGAAACGTGACGCAACGAATGCCTTACTTTCATTTGACATAACCAGTGCATTATGTCAATTTGACACAATTGATGCATTATGTTCACTTGACACAGCCGGTGCCTCATATCCACTTGACACATTGATGTGTTATGATCAATTGACACAAATGATGACTTATGTCCATCTGGCACAACTAATGCCTTATGTCCATTTGACACAACCGATGACTTTTTTCTCATTTGACTCAACTGGTGTCTTAGGTACACTAGACACAACTGATGTGTTATGACCACTTGACACAACTGATGGCTTATGCCCACTTGGTTTAAACAATTATAATCGAGACTTATGTCCACATAACACAACTGTTTTCATATGTCCATTTGCCACAACCAATGCCTTATGTTCATTTGACACAAATGATGTCTTATGCCCACT
>JABMCL010002885.1:1317500-1337500 GCA_018857735.1 Alviniconcha marisindica | reverse complement strand
TAAATTAAATTATGTGTCGACGTTCACGGCACATATTGTAGGCAGTCGGCAGAGCAAAAAAGCACAAAAAATTAGAGATGACGATGATGATGATGATGATGATGATGATGATGATGATGATGATGATGATATCATGATGATCATCACATGCATAGAAACACGTTAGACTTTTTTTTCTTCTGTTAAAGTGGAATATTCATCATACATCATTTACTGACAGCATCACCAGCGAGTCGCTATACACACTGCAGTTGGTGAACTCTTTTCTCACAGACGTTGTGGCCATGATACCGCTTCCCCAATTACAATTAAATTCGTTTGTTCTTCCTCAGGTTCCAAATCCAATCAGTGTGATAATTAAGGCTTGCGCTTGCAGCTGGGCGAGGTAGCGACCTTGCTCTTGAACTCAGACGAATATTAGCGAACCCAAGATGGTTTGATGCGTGGCTTTGGATACAGGAAGATGAACACCGAATCTTCAACGTGGTCAATGTCTGGCACAGAGTAAGACGAAGGCGATAGCATCGGTGTTCTTCTTGCACCAAACAATCTTGAAGAAATTCTGCTCAGACTCGTTTTTCGATGATCACCTGCACCATAGGCTGCAGTAAGCAAAGGTTCCAACTTGTTTTTGTTCTATCCCGAAATAAAGTTGAAGAACACTTGATCATATCGTCAAAAACACAATTATTACCTTATTATTTACACGACTGGCTCCATCCTTCAAAACGAAAAAAAACCGGCCTCTGTTAATTTCCTGGCGATCTGGCCGTCGTTCCTTCTGTCTCTTTCTCTCCCTCTCTCTGTCTCTGCCTGTCTGTCTCTGTCTGTCTGTCTGTCTCTGTCTCTCTGTCTCTGTCTGTCTCTCTGTCTCTGTCTGTGTCTGACTGCCTCTGTCTCTGTCTGTCTGTCTGTCTCTGTGTGTGTGTCTGTCTGTCTGTCTCTGTCTGTCTGTCTGTCTCTGTCTGTCTCTGTCTCAGTCTCTCTCTCTCTCTCTCTCTCTCTCTCTCTCTCTCTCTCTCTCTCTCTTCTTCTCTTCTCTCTCTCTCTCTCTCTCTCTCTCTCTCTCTGTGTCTCTGTCTCTCTCTGTCTCTCTCTCTGTGTCTCTTTCTCTCTGTCTCTCTCTCTGTCTCTCTCTGTCTCTCTGTGTGTGTCTCTCTGTCTCTCTGTCTGTCTCTCTCTCTCTCATTTTCTTCTGTCTGTCTGTCTCTGTCTCTCTTCTTCTTCTGTCTGTCTGTCTGTCTGTCTCGTCTTTCTCTGTCGTCTGTCTGTTCTTCTGTCTCTCTGTCTGTCTCTGTTCTCTGTCTCCTGTCTCTGTCTCTGTTCTCTGTCTCTGTCTCTCTCTCTGTCTCTCTCTCTCTCTCTCTCTCTCTCTCTCTCTCTCTCTCTCTCTCTCTCTCTCTCTCTCTCTCTCTCTCTCTCTCTCTCTCTCTCTCTCTCCTGCAGACACACACAACTGTTGCGGCAAATATGAGCCGATGGGCGACAATATGTACAGTAAACCCCGACATATATTGTCGCCGGCGCCAAAATGTGCCCTGAACGGCGACAACGATATGTTCTCGGCGACAAAATATGCCACAACAGGGTTGTCGCACGCTCCGTTACGTCGACCCATCAGAGGTTGCACGTGCCGTTGGTAGAGTCAGTGTATCGCTTCTGATGCCAGGTGAGACCTACCGTAGGCAATTTAGGTCATTGTTGTAGTTTTCACGTGCCGTCTTTCCAGTGCTGATTAGCTCCCTTCGTTTGCTGATTCCATGGCGAATGAGATCGTATTGTCTCGGAATTAATTATTCCACTCTTGTCGCACCACGGTAAACATTAATTCCGGGTAATTACACGTCGAGTGGCAATACTAAGATTACTTAGAAGTTAGACAACACTAGTTCAACAAGAAGGCCGAGAAAAAAGAAAAGAAAGCAACAATGATGATGAGCGGTTTCTGGTATCAGAACGATTCTCGTCGTCAAAATGCCTAAGAAGCAGGCAGTACAGATGTTGGAACTAAAACTGTCAAAAACAGTGTTTCAGGTGTGTGTGTGTGTGTGGTGTGTGTGTGTGTGTGTGTGTGTGTGTGTGTGTGTGTGTGTGTGTGTGTTTGGAGGGTGTGTGTGGCTGTGTGTGTGTGTCGTCTTTTTTTTCTTTTTTTTTTTTTTTTTTTTTTTTTTTTTGCTATCATAACTGAGAGTAAAATCAGCAGACACTAGAGGCCAGATGTAAGAGCTTTCGTGTAAACAGGCAGGGCAGGCTTTTGTGAGTTGGTTTTGATGATTTTTTTTTTACAAGAGGGAGCTGGTCTTATGTCGAGGTCGACCCATTGCTACTCTAACCCCTATCGTCGCCCTCCCTCCCTCCGTCTTATGAATTTCTGTGTAAATTCGAAGCTCACATTATAATTATCTATACCATATACTCTGTACACTAGCGGGTGCGTAGCATGGCAAATCTGAAAGACACAGCTTTGTGCACTTCTGTCATGGGCCGTGGTTTTTGTATTTAACAGACATGGTACCCGCATTGTAATAACCTGGCGGTCGCTTTTTGAAAACCATGTTAATTAACGCTGACTGAAACGAACACGTCGATAAAGTCAACAAGGAACAAAGTCCAGATACTTCACCACTCGTGAAGTCTGAAACTGCGTGTTCTCTGAAGACAGTTTGCAATGTTAAGCAAGGCGCAATCAACAAGTAGCTAGGTCATTAACGGGAAGTCTATATGCGTTAGGCGTGTATTATATAACACGCTTCGTGTCGACCGTTGAGTTTGATAAGCCTCATGGTTTCTGTGGACGTTAAGCACTATGCTTTTACCGTTGAAGGTGGGGAGGTGGTGTATGTGTGTATGTGTGTGTGTGTGGGGGGGGGGGGGGGGGGGGGCGTTGACAAACAGCTGTGGCCCATGTTGACATCCGGTTTCCTTCCAAAGACTTTGAGGTGTACACACACATGCTTGGTTGAATTTGTTACGTACCAACGGGTACCAACGGGTACGTAACGTCAGTGTGACAGCGCATGGTGTGGACCCGGCAGGTTGAAAGAGCATTCTGTATGCAACTAAACTATTGGTTGTATAATTCTAAGTCAGCATGACTCGGTCAAGAAAGAAAGCGGGTGGCGGATGGGTAAATTAAAAGCGCGCGGTGGGGTAGGGAGGGAGAGCAGGGTGGGGGTGGGGGTGCGTGGGAGGTGGGGGGTGGGGGGGTAGGGGTCTGTCAGATACACATAGGGGGGGAAAAAACGAGAGTCAGACAGGCAGAGAGAGAGACAGAGACAGACAGACAGACAGACAGACAGACAGAAAGACAGACAGAGACAGAGACAGAGACAGACAGAAACAGAGACAGAGACAGACAGAGAGATGGGGCGGGAAGGGGCTCGAGACCGAGAAAGACAGAAAGACAGAGAGAATAACAGGCAGACGCAGAGAGAGAGAGAGAGAGAGAGAGAGAGAGAGAGAGAGAGAGAGAGAGAGAGAGAGAGAGAGAGAGAGAGAGAGAGAGAGGAGAGAGAGAGAGAGAGAGACAGAGAGAGAGAGAGAGAGACAGAGACAGAGACAGAGACAGAGACAGAGAGACAGAGACAGAGACAGAGACAGAGAGACAGACAGACAGACAGACAGACAGATAGAGAGAGACAGATACAGAGACAGAGACAAAGAGACAAAGAGACAGAGACAGAGACAGACAGACAGACACAGAGACTGACAGACAGACAGACAGAGACAGCGACACAGAGAGAGACAGAGACAAAGAGACAGAGAGACAGAGACAGACAGACAGGCAGGCAAACAAAGACAGAAACAGAGACAGAGACAGAAACAGAGACAGAGACAGAAACAGAGACAGACAGACTGATAGAGAGTGGGAGAGAAGGAGACGGAGGGAAAGACAGCGAGATCGCTAGGAAATTAGCAGAGGCAGTTTCTTTCGTTTTGAAGGATCGAGCCAATCGTGTAAACAAGGATATTGTTATTGTTTGTTTGCTTGTTTTTGTTGAAGCAGCTGTCGCAATCAAGCCCCTTATTTGTTTGTTTGATTAAAGCAGCGGTCACCCCTTCTCATGCATTACACTTAGATATATGTAAGAATCTACAGCAACAGTGCAGAACCCTCGTGCATTGACCCAAGGACACAACGTCGACAGTTATCGCCCCATCCGTCAGCTGCGCTGCTATCAAGGGAATAAAAACAATGGCCGCTTCCGGTTGATATCAGAATGTTTCCCGAGACCGTTGGTCCGGATCTGGAAGTCCTGTCGCGTAATTTCAGGATGAGAAAGCAAATCACCCTTCAGGTACATTTGGCTGACAAGTACACGACCGTATGCACATGTAAAAATCACAGGATCTAGGAGAGCGTGTTGCTAAAAATGTCCTCGACCTTATTGTTTCTGTCACCAAACATAACAACTATTTTTGTTTTGCGGTTTTAACTCGAGAGTCATAAACCTCAAAATGAAATTGGCTTGTACCACCACCACAACGAACAGAAACACGTTTGGACACCTTACCACCACCACCACAACGAACAGAAACACGTTTGGACACCTTACCACCACCACCACAACGAACAGAAACACGTTTGGACAACTAAGGAAAAGGTGTTTGTATCATATTTTATGGTCTTTGTTTCAGCCTCTAAACTCAGTGCACGGATAAATGACACGGTAAAAGTCGATGCGGTTTTTATCCATCAAAACGTCCAGTGTGCAGTCTTCTTCTTCAGTGCTATAGATAGCGTCCACATAATTAACCGTATGGTTTATTAAGGATGGACACTACAGATACGCCACCTACATCCAATAAATAAAAATTTCATTGAGAGGTTGTGATGAGTGTTTTATACGCGGAGGGTTATCCAAACCTGAATGATCTCTATACCTGACGTAGGTGAGATTTCTAGAGACGTTTCGAGGTTAGCGTATTGTCTCTGTCGTTACAGTTCTGTACTGGTGAGCGACAGACTGTGAAGGCGTAATTAATTGAGTTAGCATAAAAAATAAAAATAAATCTTTAAAAAATAAACGCAGAAATTGTGCATATTATTTCCATTTCCAGGCTCTGTATAGCTGTTTTGTTGAAACGTACGCAAACCGAGGCATACTTTTGCTGTCGATATGCGTTTTTTGTATAGTAGCCATGCTAGGGTACGTTAATTAACAATGAGAAATATCCATGTGACGTACCGTGCACGATTGCCGCACACACAAAGACGCGTTCTTGACATCCTAGACGTGGTCAATATAGCAGCCCATTCAAAGCCGTGTTTTCTCGATTTTGAAACGTTGAGTTTTAATAGCGAATGTGTTTTGGATTTTGTTTTGTTGCTGTTTTCGTTTTCCTCTGTGTGTGTGTGTGTGTGTGTGTGTGTGTGTGTGTGTGTGTGTGTGTGTGTGTGTGTGTGTGTGTGTGTGTGTGTGTGTGTGTGTGTGTGTGTGTGTGTGTGTGTGTGTGCGCGCGCGCGCGCGCGTTGTTCTGGTGATTTAGTTTTGCTTTTATGTTTTTATTTTGCTTTTTGTTTTGTTTTGATTGTTTGTTTGTTGTTGTTTGTTTTGCTTTGCTTCGGTTTGTTTGTGTGTTTGTTGCTATTCTCTTGGAGCACAGTTTGTTCCGTTGCAACCGTAGTACCCGTGATGTTTCTTCGCTTCGAATTGCCCTGTTAACGCACGCACGTCTGCGGCGCACAGGATCTCGGCTTTCGTCTCATCGGATTTAGTTCGTTGTCTGCATACGCGCCTTTTCTGCATTAAACGTCCTTTAGCCAACCACTTGGCAGGCTGAAGATTTGGTTGACACATGTTTACAAGAACCTCACAGAGACGGTAACGTAAGGAGTGCTAGCTATCATTAAAAGACGTCGAACATAGCAGCTAGGGTACAGGACTGCATTTGTCTGACGTAAGTGCAACGGGTCAGGCTCCATGGATACTAAGTTCACTAGCGCTACCACGAAAACAACGTCAGTCTGACATGGCAGGTATATATATATATATGGCTAGATGAGAGAGAGAGAGAGAGAGAGAGAGAGAGAGAGAGAGAGAGAGAGAGAGAGAGAGAGAGAGATACACACAAATACACACATGGCGCTGATAATTGCATGAACACGTAATGCTAAATGAGACCCTATCCCACGAAAACAGTCTTAAGTCACAGCTGTCGATTGGCCCTAGGATACCAAACAGTCTTAAGTCGCAGCTGTCGATCAGCTCTGGGATACCAAACAATTCAGCAAAGGCTCTAGTTTTCCAAATTAGACACATCTCAAAATATCCATATTGCGACTTAGCACCGATTTCGTGGGAGATGGTCACAATTGTGTCGCCACTGAAAGACATGTGTTGCAGCTGGCAGGGTAAAGTGCTGTTTTATACTGAGGCTAACCGCACGTAAGTGTTTTAGGTTTTATTTAGTTTCAAAATAAAACTCTGCATTCAAATATGTGCATAGGTCTGTGTTCACTGAAGCAGCCTCGGTATCGGAGGTTAGCTGGTTAACTCCTTTGATTTTAAAGTCCCTCCAATTGCATAGGTTCAGCTCTGGACGATGTACACATCCACAATTCGTCAATTCACCAATTCACCAATTCTAAGCACTAGTCATTAAATGACAAATTCGTCTAATTCACTGATACGAAGTTAAAAAAACAAAACCCAATCATCGATCTATCTAGCAATGCACGATAACGCATGATTTGGTACTTTAATGTATATTCCGGAGGTACTCACCGCGGGAACTTGCTTAAATTGCTTGTGGTTATGAGCAGAATGATCTATTTTAAGGGGGAACATTCGTCAGCTCAGGGTGTTATTAAACTTAATTTCTGTAACCGCAGTACCCCATTGTGGATTGTCCCACGATATAAAATGAAATGCTAGTACGTATCTATCCAACCTTGTATACAATATTTAAAAGAAGAAGAAGAAGAAGAAGAAGGTTCTGTTGCAAGCTTGTGTATTGGTGTTGCCGAGTGCACATTCATATTGGCTTCATAACACATGAAATACAGGTACAATTTGACCGAGGATGCCTTATCGAAGTAGGCTTTTAGTGGCCTTGGTGGGTTTCATCGACCTAATATTTCTGTCACCACCTGATGTCAGGTAGGGGGCATTGTGCCTTGTTACGCATGTAACCGACGTCATCCGGGAGTACAATTTTTGTTGTTGTTGAGCGTACTCAGAACAGTCAGAACCTGATAAACCGATAGGTTCAATTTATGTGTGGACCTTTTGCGCAGCTCTTTTCTTCTTCTTCTTTTCTTCTTCTTCTTCTTCTTCTTCTTTTCTTCTTCTCCTTCTTCTCTCCCTCTCCTCTCTCTCTCTCTCTCTCTCCTCTCTCTCTCTCTCTCTCTCTCTCTCTTCTCTCTCTCTCTCTCTCTCTCTCTCTCTCTCTCTCCTTCTCTCTCTCTTCTCTCTCGTGTCTCTCTTCTCTCTGTTTGGTCGTGTGTGTGTGTGTGTGTGTGTTGTGTGTGTGTGTGTGTGTGTGTGTGTGTGTGTGTGTGTGTGTGTGTGTGTGTGTGTTGTGTGTGTGTGTGTGTGTGTGTGTGTGTGTGTGTGTGTGTGTGTGTGTGTTGTTGCTGTGTGTGTGTGTGTGTGTGTGTTGTCTTCTCTCTCTCTCTCTCTCTCTCTCTCTCTCTCTCTCTCTCTCTCTCTCTCTCTTCTCTCTCTCTCTCTCTCTCTCTCTCTCTCTCTCTCTCTCTCTCTCACTGCTTTATACAGCCATAGAACTCCGCCCAGTCCTTCCGACTGCTTATGAGAGTGACCTTGTTTCCCCTTCTCTCTCTTACGGTTCTTTATAACATCAGCATAGACTGCTTCTGTTTTCTTTTCCAATACTAGTCGTATGAATTGATCAGATAGTTCTACGCCTTAGTTGCTGGTTGTATGCTCATAATGTATAACTGAGTAATACATGCATGTGTGAATCTGGCGCTGTGAACACGCTATGGTTTGTGTGGAAATTCTCATGTATAAATTTTTCGCTCACTCATTTATGCCTATCTGTATACAAATGATGCCTGTAATTTAATAGTTACTCATTAGTAGCTTAGCAAGGACTAGTTGTTAGGTTTTTGACTGACCCTAAACTACAATCTTTGTGAAATATAGTTTTCGAGTTCGAGTTCTCTCTCTCTCTCTCTCTCTCTCTCTCTCTCTCTCTCTCTCTCCTCTCTCTCTCTCTCTCTCTCTCTCTCTCTCTCTCTCTCTCTCTCTCTCCCCCCCCCCCTCCCAAGATACGTGCAACAGATCGACACCGCATGATCTCTTTGATTTTCAGCTGTGGCTCAACATGACAGGTGTCTTTTCATATCTCTTGAATGGCAAAAAACAGTGTTTCTTTTTTTGAAATGTCAAGTGTGAGTTCGCATTGTTGTTTCTCCGACATTGTGAAACCTCGCCGATAATGTTTTTATGTTTGTTTTTTATTGACGCACTTCTGTCAACAGGTGGCTTTATTTTCAGCGATTGTTGTGAAACAGCGTGAATATTGGCGACTTTTTCTCATTAGATCGTAACCCACAAAACAGATTATTACAAAAGTCACGCGTTTTTTTGTGCTTTCTTCTTTCTTTCTTTCTTTCTTTTCTGTCTTTCTTTCTTTCTTTTTGTCTGTTTGTTTGTCGCCCTGATATAACCGCACCGGTTGACTGGGCGTAAGACACCAACTTACTTACTGTTTGCTTGTTTGTCTCGTTTTTAGTTTATTTTTGCTGTTATTTTGCTGTTGTTGTTTGTTTGTTTGCTTGCTTGCTTGTTTTTTGTTTGTTATTTTTTTTACTTTCACGTCATATAATCTTGGCCTGCACCGTATGTACAGTTTATTGTAGACGTTCATGTACTGCGTTGAAATCACCCCTTGAATTGAAAGGAAACTGAAACGATTTTTAGTCTTCTATTTCTACTTTTGCTGATAAGTTCTTCTTCCACTGACTATAGCTGACACTGCATGGAAGCTAACTTTGTTTTAGATTTGTGACCTATGCCTTTCAACTATAACTTTCAAAGTAGTTTGTTGGTAAGCCTAGATTTGTATCGTGACTTTTCGGTTGTTGATTTTTTTTTTTCTCCACGAAGCTGATTGGCATTCTTTACTCTACACGATATAATAATTATTTCCACAAAATTGATCTAATAAATAATGTAAAGAAAGTGCACATTTTGATTACTCCCACTTTCGCCCCTCTCCGGATAAACAATCAGAAGAAAATAAGTTGTGTGTCTCTCTGTCGATCTGTCTGTCGTGCATTCTTACTTTCTTTCTGCGCGTCTGATTTTTTTCCGAGTGCTCTGCCTTTCGTTCTATGATTATATTTTTCTTTGTTTATTCTTTCTTTTCTCATTTTTTCCCCCTCTCCAGTTGTTATACGTACATACGTATGTCCGCCGTATGTATGCCAGTGTTTTGTTTTTGTTTTTGTTTTGTTTTGCTGTTGTTGTCTTTCCTTCTGTTCGTTTTTGTTTCCTTCCTTCCTTCCTTCCTTCCTTTCTTTCTTTCTTTCGTTCGTTCTTTCGTACTTACTTTCTTGTTTGTGTGTCTCTACTTCCTCTTTTTATTCGTATTCTTCATTAGTTCTCTCCCCCTTCACCTCTCTCCCCCCTCATCTCTCTCTCTCTCTCTCTCTCTCTCTCTTCTCTCTCTCCTCTCTCTCTCTCTTCTCTTCTCTCTCTCTCTCTCTCTCTCTCTCTCTCTCTCTCTCTCTCTCTCTCTCTCAGACAAGTCTAGCTCTGCAGGTGCAAATGTAATAGGACACACACGCATACACAAGCACACACAGACACACACATAAACACACACACACACGCACACGCACACACACACACACACACACACACACACACACACACACACACACACACACACACACACACACACACACACACCGCGCGCACACACACACACACACACACACACACACACACACACACACACACACACACACACACACACACACACACACACACACACACACACACACACACACACACACACACACACACACACACGCCCCACGTCCCCCACTCACCCCTCTCCTCTTCCTCCACTTCCGAAGAAGCGGAAAAAGATCCATTAATTAACTTATTCTCAGCTTTCTTTGTTATACTCAACACACAAATGCACCCGCAAGCGCAGAATTAACGAGTAATGGAAATAAATATGGTAAGACAACTAATGCATCAACCTGAGACATGCAGGAAACTAGCGTAGTTAAAATCTCACAATGATTTGTCTGCTAATAAGCAAAAAGTTTTGATAGATATTCTAAACATGCAAGCAGATCAAAACAGGCATGACACTGACGGAGCGGGTCATTGCTTTGTACAAGTAAACGCGATGTTAGCCAATCTAAGTATTAAAAAGCGATTGTTCATAACGGAGGGGGTTGCAAAACGGGTTGTAGTTGTTGTTTTCCTTACGAATGTTTTACTAGAATCAGCTGTCATTGATTAACCACGATTCAGTTCCAAAAAGAAAACAATGAAAACGAAAGCAAACAGAAGCATGAAATGAAAGAGCAACATAGAAACAGAATCAGAAACAAGAACGGAGCGGAAATGGAAAAGATAAACGAAGGACGGAATTAAGAAGAGGGAGGATGAGAAAAAAGACGAACCAAAATGGGTGGAAATAATGGGAATAGAATAGCAGGAGAAAGACAGAAACGGAAGAAGTCGAGATCAAAAAGAAAGAACGATCAAAAGAAAAAAGAAAAGAAAAACAACAACTGAAAGCAAGAAAGTAAATGAATGAAGAAAATGGAAAATGCTGTATTCGAGACATTACTTATTACTGAGACGTGTACAAACAATAGATGATGATTAATAGTAAATACTTCAAAACATAAGGTTAGCGCGCGCGCGCGCGCGCGCACACACACTCGGACACTTTCTCTCTCTCTCTCTCTCTCTCTCTCTCTCTCTCTCTCTCTCTCTCTCTCTCTCTCTCTCTCTCTCTCTCTCTCTCTCTCTCTCTCTCTCTCTCTCTCTCTCTCTCTCACAAAACAAAACAAAACAAAACAAAAAAGAAAAAGAAAAACTAAACAAAAACCACGGAAAAGTCGTTGGCCAGTAGCCTTGTTTTAAAAGAAACCTTGTTTTGCTATAGTGATCGGGGAGAAAAGTGTATACTCCAAGATTCTTCATCTGGGAATCAGTTGCATAAACCTAACACGTAGGTCGGGGAGATTCTGAAGCCTGCGTTGCCAAGCATTTCTCTGATCCCCGCCACTAATATTTTCTGCATAAAAGCAGAGAATCACGTATCTGTATGTATGTGCACAACACTGCTGAAAGACTGAGTAAAATGTGTGTGTGCGTGTGTGTGCGTGCGTGCGTGCGTGTGGGTACAAAGAAAGAAAGAAAGAAAAGAAAGAAAAAAAGAAGAAGAAAAGAAGAAAGATGCTGTTGAAAATTTGAAAGTTAAGATGAATGGACCCTTAGCAGAGAGTCAGTCAGATAGTTCTTGGATTTTAACGTCCCACCATCCGCAGAGGATCACCTCAAAATTAGAGACAGTCCGACAGACAGACAAAGACAGAAACAAAGACAGGGAGAGGCATAGAGAGACAGAGAATGACGGCGAGAGAAGGAGAGAGAGAAACCGAAGTACATGGAAAGAAATACCGACAAGCGGTTCGGACACGAAAACACCTCCCCTTGTTCATTAAACACTTTGTCTTTCATAATTATTTGCCTGAAATGGATGAACGAAGGTCAAAACGTTGTTATAAAATCTTCACTTACCTTAAAGGGTGTTATTTTGAACTTGCTGACTTGCGAAAGTCTTGACGTCTTCCAGCAAAAGATGGACTGGACTTAAGTTCTGCTTTGGATACTTTTTTTTTCTTTTTTAAGGAACAGATGAGCTGATGTCGGTCTTCTCAACAGGATTAGTTATTTCTAAGTGCGTCAGCTGCAGACTAGTTTGTTGCTGTGTTTTGAAGGAGGCTGCAGACTTTCGGAATTTGCCGAAGGAGCTAGTGTGACCTCAGTGTCCGCCCGTCGTGCAAAGAACGACAACTCAGGGAAAGTGGCGGGTAGTTGCGCGCCCCTGCTCAGTGAATGAGGCGCGAGACAAAGAGGCTGCTAAAGGAAGACGATATGTGAGGACACTTTTATATATACCTCTCTCCCTCTCTCTCTCTCTCTCTCTCTCTCTCTCTCTCTCTCTCTCTCTCTCTCTCTCCTCTCTCTCTCTCTCTCTCTCTCTCTCTCTCTCTCTCTCTCTCTCTCTCTCTCTCTCTCGTGTTTTCCCCTATCGCCCGTCCCAACCCCCACCCCCGTGCCATCACAGACTCCTTCAGACACCTACTTTATTCATAGCTATAGACTCGGAAGAAACATTACTTCTGTATCTCCACTTGCGGTGCGCGGGCGGACGGCGCGCGCTTGAACCCGCAGTGCACACAGCCAAAGCGACTTGATTGGTCGGACGAGACGAACGCGAGAGCGTCGCGTGGCTGATTCACGTGCAGTTGGTTTTGTTAAAGCAGCGCGTTCGTTCGTTGTGAAGCGACGTGGATGAGAACGTAACCGACAGTCTGCTTTGCTCACACTGTCAGTTAAGGCACTCGACGAGACTGAGGGGAGAAAAAAGAGAAGAAAAAAAACGAGAGAGAGAGAGAGAGAGAGAGAGAGAGAGAGAGAGAGAGAGAGAGAGAGAGAGAGAGACACACACACACACACACACACACACACACACACACACACACATACACACACACACACACACACACAAACACACACACACGCGCGCGCGCCACACACACACACACACACACACACACACACACACACACACACCACCACCACCACCACCACCACCACCACCACCAACAACAACAAGAACAAACAAACAAATAACAACAACAACCACAAAACGCTGGTTACGGAGATGGGCTACGCTTAGTCTGAACCCCTCACCGGTCCTCAACATGGCCCGGTATAGTATAGCAAGGACCATCTCAGTCCTACTCATAGGGGAAGGTATTTGTACACTAAATTATTATGCTATATTCTTTGCCCGTGGGTCTAGAGTCGCGGGTCTGAGAGGTAAAATGTTGGGATAGGTGAACGTTACTGCTATGATGTGCAACCTTATCAGTGGAGAGCTCACAGGAAGACTATAGAGATGCTTTGAGCACAGAAACGAATCGAAGTCCTCTGTACCCAAGAGCATGCGACCGTTGGGATTGTACAGATCGCACAGCCACGTAAATGTAGTTTTTGGGTGGACCGTTTGCTGTAAAAACAAAACAAAAACAAAACAAACAAAACAAAAAGAAATAATATATAAATGCGTGTGTGTGTGTGTGTGTGTGTGTGTGTGTGTGTGTGTGTGTGTGTGTGTGTGTGTGTGTGTGTGTGTGTGTGTGTGTGTGTGTGTGTGTGTGCGCGCGCGTGCGAGAGTGCGAGTGTGCGTGAGTGTGTTTATTTGTGTGTGCGTGCGTGCGTGCGTATGTGTATGCGACCGTTGGGATTGTACCGATCGCACAGCCATGTAAATGTAGTTTTTTGGTGGACCGTTTGATGTAAAAACAAAACAAAAACAAAACAAACAAAACAAAAAGAAATAATATATAAATGCGTGTGTGTGTGTGTGTGTGTGTGGGTGTGTGTGTTGTGTGTGTGTATGTGTGCGTGTGTGTGTTGTGTGTGTGTGTGCGTGTGTGTGTGTGTGGTGTGTGTGTGTGTGTGTGCTGTGTGTGTGTGCGTGTGTGATGTGTGTGGTTGTGTGTGTGTGTGTGTGTGTGTGTGTGTGTGTGTGTGTGTGTGTGTGGTGTGTGTGTTGTGGGTGTGGTGTGTGTGTGTGGTGTGTGTGTGTGTGTGTGTGTGTGTGTGGGGTGTGTGTGTGTGTGTGTGTGGTGTGTGGTGTGTGTGTGTGTGTGTGTGTTGTGGGGGTGTGTGTGTGTGTGTGTGGTGTGTGTGTGTGTGTGTGTGTGTGTGTGTGTGTGCACTCTTCAAAATTGCCTTGGGATGCGGGAAGAGGAGGCGTGGGTGGTGTGGGGAGATTGCTGTTCGAAACAAGTGCCGAAACCGCGACTTGTTTGAAATCGAATTTCAGCAGTGCTGCTAGGTGTTAGGCAGTTAGGTAGTCACACAATGTCTGCAACGTTACTATTCAAAGACAGCTAGATCTGCTGGTCCCGATGTTCCCTTTTTCTGGTCTTCACTAGTAAAGTTCCAATCAACCTGCCTCCGACCTGAGGAGCTGAATTCGAGACCAAAAAGAGAACCTCTCTTGTTGCATAAATGTTGATAGAAAACCACACAAAAGCCTGCATGCAAATTGGAAATAATTATGCGCGTGTTTCGGGTTTCTTTCACTTTTTTTGTTGTTTTTTTTCGTTTTCCGGCCAACTCGCTTCTCGCTTCGAGTCCCCTTTAATTGCTGGACCAAGGCACTGCCGCTGCACCATTTAAACATCCATCGGGAATCAATGTAATCTGTTGCACCGGCCCATTAAAGAGGGAGGTCAGTGAGCAACCCCCCCCCCCACCCCCACACTCCCCCCCCCCCTACCCCCACGGTCCCCCATCCCCCCATTTTTTTTCTTTCATCTTTTTTTTTTATATACTGTAAAACAGGACGGGTAAAATGCATTATGGATCTCTGGAGAATGTCACTGGTGTGTTGCAACAGTTTGCTCTACATTACGTTTCTTTGTTTTGTTTTTGTTGTTTTATTCTCATGCACATGCACATGTGACCTTAGTGGATCCTACCTACCTTGCATTGACTTGCATGGCAGATACTGGTTATCGTAGTTTGCAGTCTCTGTTGAGCGCTATTATGTAATGTACACTACGCTCTTCTTCTGACACCCGCATGCTGGAAATCCAACAATACAAACGCAAGACTCATGGCTTTCGCGCCTTCTCTTGCTTTGGACCCCACATTTGGAATTCACTCCCACAAGACCTTAAACACTGCTCAACCCTGTCATCTTTTAAAGCCAAACTGAAAACCTTCCTCTTCTCACAGTATTTCCATCCTAACTAATATCAGTACCCTGTTTCGGCTACAGTCATTGTGTTTGTGTGTGTGTGTGTGTTTTGTGTGTTGTGTGTGTGTGTTTTGTGTGTGTGTGTGTGTGTGTGTGTGTGTGTGTGTGTGTGTTTTGTGTGTGTGTGTGTGTGTGTGTGTGTGTGTGTGTGTGTGTGTGTGTGTGTGGTGTGTGTTGTGTGTGTGTTGTGTGTGTTGTGTGTTGGGTGTGTGTGTGTTTTTGTGTGTGTGTGTGTGGTGTGTGTGTGTGTGTGTGTGTGTGTGTGTGTGTGTGTGTGTGTGTGTGTGTGTGTGTGTGTGTGTGTGTGTGTGTGTGTGTGTGTGTGTGTGTGTGTACATGCGAGATACCATGTGTGTGTGTGTGTGTGTGTGTGTGTGTATGCAGATTGTGTGTGTGTGTGTGTGTGTGTGTGTGTGTGTGTGTGTGTGTGTGTGTGTGTGTGTGTGTGTGTGTGTGTGTGTGTGTGTGTGTGTGTGTGTGTGTGTGTGTGTGTGTGTGTGTTTAATAATACTTTATGTAAATTGTTGTGGTAGAACTATGCTCCACATGTGTATAGAATATCATATTTAGGTTAATCTGTATCATGTGAGCTCTCAGGGCGTTGAAGAGCGCATGATAAATGTACATTATTATTATTAAAGGAGTATCGGAAGGCACCATCACCTAACGTGAGCCGGAATGGCACACAAATTAATGAGAAACAAAAACATTAACAAGGTATATATGCACAACCTAAGTACAATGAATCCTACTAATAACATGAACACACTACGACACTTCATTCAACATCTTTCTCATCGCATGCAACACACACTCACACACACACGCACGCACGAACGCACGCACGCAAGTACGCCTGCAGAGAGAGAGAGAGAGAGAGAGAGAGAGAGAGAGAGAGAGAGAGAGAGAGAGAGAGAGAGAGAGAGACAGACAGACAGACAGACAGACAGACAGACAGACAGACAGACAGACAGACAGACAGACAGAGACAGAGACAGACAGACAGAGCAACAAAAAACAAAACAAGCAAAAACAAAAACACAAAAAACAACAACAACAAAAACACAGAAACAAAACAGAATCAGTGTAGAACCGAGCAGAATAAAACCCAAGAGGCAGGCGTGCTAGCAATGTCCGTGTCGACTTGAAGCCATCATGCACTGAGTGTCACAGAAACAAAACGGCCATGTACCATGCAGAACAACAACTTCAATCAGTGTGTTACGAAATGCACGCCAGGTCACGCTCCAGCCGGCGGATGGACAAGGATTTATATGGTAACAAGCTAGTGTGCAGACACTTCCGACAGAGATGGGAGAAGGGGAACCATGGAAGTGGGGGTAGATATAACTGACAGATCAAAGTACTATACCCCCGCCACACACACACACACAACGCACGCACGCACGCATGCACACACACGCACACACAAATACACACACGCGCGCGCGCACACACACGCACTCGTAAACAGACGCGCGCGCACACACACACACACACACACACACACACACACACACACACACACACACACACACACACACACAACGCACACACGCACGCACGCCACACACACACACACACACACACACACACACACACACACACACCACACACGCACGCACGCACGCACGCACGCACGCACGCACACACACACACACACACACACACAATTGTGATAACAAAAAACAAAAAAACAAAAACAAAAAGCAATCCTCTCTCAGTACAGGAATCGAACACTCGACCAGTACCTCCGCTGACAAATCCGCTCACGACTATACTACAGTATTAAGACAACCGCAGGCGTATCGAAAGGGTTTCAGACAAGTGGTGGAGGAAGCGTTTGACGTACCCGCACACGTACGTGCGTGGCAGATGTGAACGAGATAGCTATATAGTATATAGCTAACGCTTTTAGCTGGCAAGTATTGACCGAGATCTTAGGTTATTATACGTGAAATCATTGTCTGCGGGATCGAAGGGCTGTCCACAAGTTGTGGATCAACGAGTTCATGACGACACTTTTTGTTCTCCAGGAAGACTCTGACCTTTCAGAGTTCTGTCTCGTTCTCGGATAATTTCGACTGGCAGCTGGCACTACGTAGTATATTGTATCCAGACCTCAGCTTTGCAAGCCTTTCCGAGACATCCGTTGCCTAACTGGCAGAACTAGAAGAGATTAAAATAAATCTGAATATTAAGGAGTTGGATTTCAAACGCCTCTGTGATTTTACTTATGCCCAAGAGTTCTTATCCACGCACCCAGAGCCCCGACACGCACCACTGGACGCCAAACGCCAGAGGCCACTGTGTGCGACAGGCGAGGTTTCACTCTTGACGGTGATTTGTGTACATCGCTTATAATCTTCCCTCACGCAATTCGGCTTCTACAGCTTACGAGAGAACCTTCTTTTTCTTTTTTTAAATCGTTTACGGAAATTAAATGTTTTTCCATCGAATGTGTTATTGGCATTCCATGTATTGGCTTTGCAGTCACATCCATTGCACGGAGTGCTTGGAAGCTTAAGAAATTCCCCGAAATGGTTGAAAACATTGGGTGTATGTAATATAATATAACACACACACACACACACACACACACACACACACACACACACACACACACACACACACACACACACACACACACACACACACACACACACACACACACACACACACACACACCACACACCACACACACACAACACACACACACACACACACACACACACACACACACACACACCACACACACACACACACCACATCACCACACACACCACACACACACACACACACACACACACACACACACACACACACACACACACACACACACACACACACACACACACACACACACACACATTCCCACGCATACCACGCGCGCACACACACACACACACACACACACACACACACAACACACACACACACACATCACAACACACACACACACCACACACATACACACACACAACACACACTACACACCAACACACACACACACACACACACACCACACACACACACACACACACACACACACACACACACACACACACGCACGCACGCACGCACGCACGCACGCACACACACGCATAAGACACTGCACCAAAGACCCCTGTTTTCACTTTACCAGATTACAGTCCACTCGCAAAACGGGCCTCCCATTTACTCCCAAACATGTCCCTGTCTCGTCGTCCCCGCGCCCCATTGAGCTAGATAGACCTCCAGCCATAGCGTGATCTGTTTATGTCCTTTTGGGGGGGGATTGTGTGTCCGAGTGGCCGTTGGAAAGAACCACCGCAGGTATATACAGAGTACGTCTTACTATAAGGACTCCTAAACCTATCGCTCCTGTCTTATTATTAGTACTTGTTTATAAGGAATGTCTTGCGCGAACGTAACTTTGCTTTCTAGCCCCCAGGGGCAAAAAGCTCAATAAAACCTTGAAACCTTGAAACCTTGTATGTGTGGTCTATTGTGAAATCCAAGTCGCAGTGGGTGTGTTTCGTCAACCAAAATGGTCTTCTAAAATCTGTATGAAATCAGATCCAAACACATAAAAGTTTCAAAATAATGTTATTTATTAGGTCAAAACACATTTTTCGGGGTAGTCCCCTTTATCAAGCTACAAAACGACACTTAAACAACAATTAAACGGTGAAAAACGATGAAAAATGAGATGGACAGCTAATCCATTTATCTTTTTGCTGGTGAACTATGTTCGGTGCTTGGAAGAATTCTTGTTTCCGATTTCTGCATGAATCATCTTGAAGGGACGAGAAAGTGCCATCGCAAGTCAGAAAAATATTGGAAACATCAAAAAGTCAAAACTGGGGACATTTTTGGGAGACAGAATGGAGCGCCTGCGTATAGCTATAGGCTTATCCGAGCGTATACATACCATCTTGAACTAAACTGAACTGGACTAGCATAAAAAATTAATTTAAAAAAGCCTCCTTATAGGAAATAAAAAAATAAAATGAAAATCTTTCCGTGAGACAAAACTTATTTTCATAAGACTGTTTCCTTTAACGTTACTCCCCGCGCCAAGAGTGAAATCACAAATAGAAACTTTAAAAAATCTGTCAATAAATAAACGGCGTAGGACTGGTAGGGTATGAAGATAAATAAATACGAACATATCGAGGATTTCACTCTAAAAAGCGCCGTTGATGTAATATCGCACGTGTACTTTGGGAACTCTATTTCGAGGTCAGTCGACACTAAAAGCCAATGCATGTCCAGCCCAGTAACAATACCCTAAAATCGATTTTTTACTTATTCTATTTTATTTTACATTGAAATATTGCTGATGTCGCCAGAACGTTTGATAAACGCCTGCGAGTTTCGTAGACACCATTTAAAAAGTGGGGCATTTCGTCGTATCGCCTTTTTCACTTCCTAATGCGTACCAACCTTACCATCGGCCTCCTCAATCACGCCATCACCACCGTCACCACCACCATCATCATCATCATCGTCATCATCATCATCGTCGTCGTTGTCGGTGTTTTTTCTCATCCTCCTGATTTTGTTTCTTCTATCTACCATATTTCAGAATCAACGATCACCATAATCAGTGTCGTTGCCATGATCATCATCCCTAACATCATGATCGTCGCACCATTATGGTTTTCTTCGTCAGTATTATTTTGCGTCAGATGCATCGATCATCCTCATCATCAGTAGCAGCACCATGGTCACAACCAGTCCAGTAGAGTCGCGTGACGACCGTTGAGAATGGGATGACGTTCAACTTTCGCTGAAGCAGTGTACATAGCCCCTTATTAAATTGTTCCAGTACAAAATTATACAAAAACATCGTGTAGTCTTTGTATAAGACAACCGTTGAGAATGGCATGACGTCCAACTTTTGCTGAAGCAGTGTATATTAGCCCCTTATTAAATTGTTCCAGTACAAAAATATACAAGAAAATCGTGTAGTCTTGGTGTATAAGACGACCGTTGAGAATGGGATGACG
>JABMCL010002885.1:1295000-1297500 GCA_018857735.1 Alviniconcha marisindica | reverse complement strand
CAGAGACAGAGAGACAGACAGAGACAGAGACAGATAGACAGAGACAGAGATTGGCGGATTGAATCAACTATATTTTTCAACGGTGAAGACATTAGCACAAAGGCTGACTCACATGTCTGCCGTTGCTACAGCACTGCTAGTAATCAACACAAAAAGAGACAGACAACTAACTCTATCATCACCACGCCCACGAGAAACAGGCAAGTTCACGGATAAATAAGACTTTCGGTTGACATCTGGGCTGAAATATGTCAACCAGTTCACAGTTAGTGAGAGAGAGAGAGAGAGAGAGAGAGAGAGAGAGAGAGAGAGAGAGAGAGAGAGAGAGAGAGAGAGAGAGAGAGAGAGAGAGAGAGAGACAGAGACAGACAGACAGAGAGACAGAGAGAGAGAGAGTAGCTAACGATTTCGGGGAAGTGCGGGGGGGAGTGGGGGGAGGGGGGGTAGGCACTCACACAGACACATAAGAGTATATAAATTAGACAGAAATAAGTGCAAGTGGACAGAGGCCAAGAAATAACCAGTGGTCTAGATCGAGAGACAATTCCTCACAAGTGTCCACAACAGGCAATAATGCCAACAGGTAAAAACATTCGTCTCAGTTCCATTTAGCCCACAGTTTGAGAGAGACGGACAGACTGAGACAGAATAACAAAGACAGGGGCAGAGGAAGGGAGAGGGAGAGGTGGGAAAGTGGTTGCGGTGGCTCTATAGCTATTGAGTAGATCGGGGGGAGGCGAGGGGGGGGTGGGGGGGGGGGGCACACACAGAGAAGAAAGGATAGATCAGACATACATCAGCGCAAGGAAGGAAGAGTTGATGAAATGCATAATTGCAAAGAGAGAGAGAGCGGGGGGTGGGGGTGGGGGTGGGAGAGACAGACAGACAGAGACAGAGACGGAGAGACAGAGACAGAGAGACAGAGACAGAGGGACAAAGACAGAGACAGAGAGAAAGAGAGAGACACAGGAAGAGAGAGATCGAGAAAGAGGCAAAGAGATAGACAGACATACACTGATAGACAGACAGGCAGACGTGTTTAGTCAGAGAGAGACAGGCTGATATACATAGACAAACAGCCAGATAGACAAGCAGGCAAACAGAGAGTCGTGGAACAGCGGATCACTAATCTGTGAAAACAGATGAAAATGATTCGCAAGAAAAGAGACAAACAGAGACAGAAAGAACAGAGAGTGCATACATATATAACAAACAGACAGGAACATAGGCAGATATGCATTCAGAGAGTCATCTGGAACACAGAGAGCAAATATAGACGGGGAGATCAGACGAGAAAGAGAGACAGACACACAGAAAGAGACTTTGAGAGGAAGAGAGAGACAGACTGACAAAGATGCAGAGAGAAATAGAGAGACAGAGAGGGAAAGACAGCCAGCCAGAGACAGACAGAGAGGCAGAGAGAAACAGAGAGACAGAGAGGGAGAGACAGAGAGGGAGAGACACACAGAAAAGCAGAGAGAGGTTCTAGCCCATGCAGGCACTCTCACCAACATCCACTCCAAGAATTCAGACATATGTAATTGGCACTATTCTGTCAGTGTTGCCAAGTAGCACAGCCCGAAGAAGTCTCATACACGATGCCTGATGTCGCCACAAGAACCCTTCACGAGTCCTGCTTTTCTGCCTCATTCAACAAAAGAGCTTCGCTTGTGATAATGAACAGGAGAGGAACGGAAAGAGAGTCCTAATTACTGGTATGTTAATCGCAATAATTGCATTTCCTCGTCATGAATTGTGGGGTCTTTGTGTGGGCTTGTTGGCGAGATGTCTGAAAAATAGAGGATAACACGAAGCAATGCACAATATTTTTACAGAACTTAATTTTATACGCTCCAAGTCGTGTACAAACAGGTTATAGATAAAGACAAATATTGATTTCGCAGTTTTTTAGACGATCATAGGGTGGTCGTTTGACTGAAGCGGTGGAGGTGGGGGTGAAGGGGAGAGGGGGCAAAGGTTGGGTATGCTAATTAAGGAAAACAGTTTCCGTTCTGCAAATTTCGTTTAGAAGCCTTCTCACGCGAGCTGGTTTGGGAGGTTTGGCGGTTTAAGGAACACTTGAACAGCAAGTTCCACCTCGGCAGATTTCGTCCAGAAACATTCACAAGTGGCTTGGTTGTAGCGGGCAGGTTTAAGGAACACTTCAATAGCAAGTTTCCGTTCTGCAAATTTCGTTTAGAAGCCTTCTCATCTGAGCTGGTTTGTGAGGTGGAGAGGTTTATGGAACACTCGAATAGCACATATCCTCTCAGCAGATCCGTTTTGAAATACTTACCCCTGGGCTGGGATGAGGGGGGTGGGGGGGGGGGCAGGTTTAAGGAATGCTTGAATAGCAAGTTTCCCCTCAACAGATTTCGTTTAGAAGCGTTCTCATGTGGAGTGGGGTAGGCGGACGGAGAGGTGGGGGTAGGGTACATTTGACTGCAAACTTCCTCTCAGCAAATTTCGATTTGAAACGTCCACTCGAGTGTGTGTGTGT
>JABMCL010002885.1:1282500-1290000 GCA_018857735.1 Alviniconcha marisindica | reverse complement strand
CATTTCAAAGGGAGGCATTCATAATAAGGAAAAAAGATTGCAGAAGGGAGTGGAGGGGTTACCAGTTGAAACCCAGCTAGATCTGTCTTGTTATGATTAGATCGCCATGTCTGCGAGATAACTAAAGTCGAGACCGTATATTCATCTGTGTCCTTCAGCATTTTGCGATTGATTTTTTGTGTGTGTGTGTGTTTGTTTCTTTCTTGGGGGTGTGCAATCGAGTCGTTCGATTAAACAGTGATACGTCAACGCGTTGGATTATTGCGATTGCTACTGAGAATTATATCCATCACTCGAGCACTATCTTCTGAAGTCATCCAGCGCGTGAATACACACACACACACACACACACACACACACACACACACACACACACACACACACACACACACACACACACACACACACACACACGCACGCCGCGCACGCACGCACGCACGCACGCACGCACGCACGCACGCACGCACGCACGCACGCACGCACGCACGCACACACACACACACACACACAAAGACAACCACGCGCACACCACGCACACACACACACACACACACACACACACACACACACACACACACACACACACACACACACACACACACACACACACACACACACACACACACACACACACACACACACACACACACACACACACACACACACACACACACACACACACACACACACACACACACACCACACACACACACACACACACACACACACACACACACACACACACACACACACACACACACACACACACACACACACACACACACACACACACACACACACACACACACACACACACACACACACACACACACACACACACACACACACACACACACACACACACACACACACACACACACACACACACACACACACACACACACACACACACACACACACACACACACACACACACACACACACACACACACACACATATATATATATACACACACACCAGGTATAGACATCGAGAAAACAAGCAATGTCGAATAACACCATTATTTTGATTCCCTAGCTGTTTCTATACTCATCGGGACAGAAAGAGAAGAGTGGCTTACAACCAGTGTACCGTATCCGAAAATAGGAAACTCGGTCGACCATACCCGAAATTTGGTGAAAATTAATGCAGTACTCCTAGTGGAAATGGAACTATACGCACAGCTTAACATCGGTGATCGTATGCACTGAGCCCTTAAAGACGCTGAATTCAGGCCTGTTGCCCTATAACCTGAACCGCTTGGGCCCATCACCATTCTGCAATTTTGGGCTTCGTCACCGTCATCATCTTCAGCAGCATCATCATCACCTCCGCCATAATTTTCACCGTCGTGATATCCGTCACCCGTGTTTCTGCCGTAGCTGTTTGCAAAATAGCCAGCCAAAGGGCGAGGTTATGAAGTAAACAGTCGATGGCTATTTACAGACGGCATACTCTACAGTGTGTGGTTACATTGTTCAATCAAGACGCACAGTGGGCCAATCCATGTGATTCATGTGACTGCAGCTGTCAAGCTAAGGAACCGTGAACCGGTCGATGGGAAGAATTACGCCGCAGCACCAAGGGTAAACAATTTGTTTGCACGCTCTCTCTCTCTCTCTCTCTCTCTCTCTCTCTCTCTCTCTCTCTCTCTCTCTCTCTCTCTTCTCTCTTCTCTCTTCTGTCTGTCCTCGTCTCTTCTGTCTGTCTGTCTTGTCTGTTTCTAACTGTATTTGTCTGTCTGTGTCTGTCTCTGTTGTCTGTCGTCTCTGTCTCTTCTGTTCTGTTCTGTCTCTTGTTTGTGTGTGTGTCTGTTGTGTGTGTGTGTGTGTGTGTTGTGTGTGTGTGTGTGTGTGTGTGTGTGTGTGTGTGTGTTGTGTGTGTTCTCTCTCTCTCTCTCTCTCTCTCTCTCTCTCTCTCTCTCTCTCTCTCTCTTCTCTCTCTCTCTCTCTCTCTCTCTCTCTCTCTCGACACAGAGAGGGGGGAGAGAGAGAAAGAGACAGAGCCAGAGAGAGAGAGACAGACAGAGCCATAGAGAGACAGACAGACAGCACAGAGCCAGGAGAGAGAGAGAGAGAGAAGTGGAGTGTCAGTTTGACGACAGTAACTGTTTAATTAGCATGGAGGGAAGGGCCCTATGTCAGCCCGAAAGAAATTACGATCCAATCGCATTACGGCTCTCAAAACTGCATAGCACCCATGGAACTTGGGCAGGCTTTGAACAGACGCCAGAAGCGAAAGAACGTTTTCGCACTTTTTCGTTTGATGTGACTTAACTCCCTTTTTGCCTCTGCTTCATTTCCAAATAAGGGGATTTTCAGAAATACTGCTCCTGTGTCAATTCTGTTCTTAGTAAAGCAACCACATAACACATTTATATCGCCGTCATATTGATCAGTTTGTCCATGTACATCAGTTTTGCATTAGTCCATAGGACTGCGGCCAAAAGTTCTCTCTCTCTCTCTCTCTCTCTCTCTCTCTCTCTCTCTCTCTCTCTCTCTCTCTCTCTCTCTCTCTCTCTCTCTCTCTCTGTATGTATGTCTCTGTCTCTCTGTCTCTGTCTTTGTCTCTCTGTCTCTCTGTCTGTCTCTGTCTTGTCTGTCTGTCTGTCTGTCTGTCTGTTCTGTCTGTCTGTCTGTCTGTCTGTCTGTCTGTCTGTTTCTGTCTGTCTGTCTGTCTTGTCTGTCTGCTCTGTCTTCCTCTGTCTCTGTCTCGTCTGTCTGTCTGTCTCTGTCTTCTGTCTCTGTCTCTGCTCTCTCTGTCTCTTCTCTCTCTCTCTCTCTCTCTCTCTCTCTCTCTCTCTCTCTCTCTCTCTCTCTCTCTCTCTCTCTCTCTACTCTCTCTCTCTCTCTTAAAGCAAAATGAAATAAATTATATATATAAAAATAAAAAAAGGGGGGGGGGGGGCGGGGGGAGCATCATTGATAGTTCTGAAAGTTCGCAGACGACGTGAAGCATTCCCGAAGTCATTGCACATCAGGATCGCCGTACAGAAAATTCATGGAACAGAAAGGAAGGGATAGGGGGAAAAAATGTGAATAAAAAGCTGACGCTTTGAATCTCAAGTTGAGCCTGAAGAGGAAAATTACCGTGTCATGAGCCTTGCGTTCAAATGGGTCAGAGAAAGCAAACAAGGCAAAATAGGGGAGCGAGAATAAAAGAGAAATGGCAAACCATATCAGCGAGGTATGCGAATAGCCCCTTCAAGTGCCCAGTTCATTATAACAGAGATGGCTGCCTTCCGAAGTCAGTCAAAGACAGACGCCAATCCATTTAAGGCGCAAACACGCCAGATTACAGACACCTTTTTTTCTTCTTTATTTTGTGTGTGCTGGTGGTGGAGTTGGTGGTGCTGGGCTTGGCTGTGATGGACCACGTATCTTCAACACTAACGGCGTTGAACTTGGTCGAGTGGTTAAGCTGCTGTCGTGTGTGTGTGTGTGTGTGTGTGTGTGTGTGTGTGTGTGTGTGTGTGTGTGTGTGTGTGTGTGTGTGTGTGTGTGTGTGTGGTGTGTGTGTGTGTGTGTGTAGAGAGAGAGAAGAGAAGAGAGAGAGAGAGAGAGAGAGAGAGAGAGAGAGAGAGAGAGAGAGAGAGAGAAAGACAGACAGACAGACAGACAGACAGACAGACAGAGACAGACAGAGAAAAACAGAGACAGAGACAGTGAGACAGAAAAAACAGAGGCAGAGACAGAGAGACAGAGACGAAGGCAGAGACAGAGAGACACTAATTCCACAAGCAAAGCAAACCAAGAAAACCGACCCCTTTCTTCGATAATAAAAATGTGAATTTTGTTTTGTTGAAACAGAGTTATGGCTACGATTAACTGCATGGGCACGTTTCTGTGTGACAACGTAATCCGTGTAGGTCGTATTTTGATCCACAGAGTTCTTATTGCCGTCAACTACAGACACTGGCCGCCAACACGCAAGGGAGTTAATTAGCGCTCGGAAAACGTCACTCACTCACTCACTCACTCATTCCCTCGACTTTTGTAGTCGCCGGAGGGACCTCAGGGCAGAAGGGGACGTCAGGGCAGAAGGGGACCTCAGGGCAGAAGGGGACGTCAGGGCAGAAGGGGGACGTCAGGGCAGAAGGGGGACGTCAGGGCAGAAGGGGACGTCAGGGCAGAAGGGGACCTCAGGGCAGAAGAAGGGGACCTCAGGGCAGAAGAGGGGCAGGACGTCAGGGCAGAAGGGGACCTCAGGGCAGAAGGGGACCTCAGGGCAGAAGGGGACCTCAGGGCAGAAGGGGACCTCAGGGCAGAAGGGGACCTCAGGGCAGAAGGGGACCTCAGGGCAGAAGGGGACAGTAAAGGGCAGAAGGGGACCTCAGGGCAGAAGGGGACGTCAGGGCAGAAGGGGGACCTCAGGGCAGAAGGGGGACCGTCAGGGCAGAAGAAGGGGACGTCAGGGCAGAAGGGGACGTCAGGGCAGAAGGGGGACCTCAGGGCGAAGAAGGGGACCTCAGGGCAGAAGAAGCAGATGTCCTCCCCAAGATATTCTGTTGGCGGCCGTCGACAGGAGTTGTGGGAAGGTCATCTCCGTCCGGTCCTTGGCGTTGTCGGGCCGGCTCTTTCGTCGTCTCTCGCATCTGCGTCCTCCTTCGTCATGCCTCGTGACGAGGCCAAACCACAAACCACACCGGCTTCCGTCGCCTGACGGTTGCCAGGAGAGCTAGTTCTTGGGGACCCACGAGGCCCTTGACCAAGCTCCGCACCTAGTCATTGGTCTTGTGCTCTCTGTACGAGATGCGGAGAAGTTCCCTCAGGCACTTCGTCTCGGAATGCCTGGATTCTTCTCTCGTTATCCGCCATGTCTCACACCGATAGAGCAGGACGGAGACCTAAAGAGCTGGAATTTGGAAACACGTCCCACAAACAAACAACAACAACAACAACAAAGACCCGAGTCGCCTATGGTATTTAACTCTTATCACCTGGCATGTGAGTAAATGCAAGGTACACAAATTCCACAGGAGGGTCTTATTTCGCCGTGAATGTTTTTGTTTTGATGTTGCAGCTCCTGCTACTTTCGCTGCTCCAGAAGGACAGTATCCAAATTTAGGTGAAATGTTTGCATGCGTGCGCATTGGTCTTCCCTGCGGATGAATATGACTACGAGACATCTGTATGCCGAATGCGGAGGTAATGCTAGTATGGTGGGTGGTTTCATACTGACGGCATGAACAGCCTACTACTGTAGCTGCATGATGATAGATAGTGCAGCATTTATGGCATCGCTGGCGTGCTGATCCTTCTTCATCACTAACATTCATTGCAAATGTTGTTATTATACTACTACTACTAATAATAATAACATCTCTCTCTCTCTCTCTCTCTCTCTCTCTCTCTCTCTCTCTCTCTCTCTCTCTCTCTCTCTCTCTCTCCTCTCTCTCTCTCTCTCTCTCTCTCACACACACCACCACCACCACACACACACACACACACACACACACACACACACACCCCCCCCACAACACACACACACACACACACACACACACACACACACACACACACACACACACACACACACACACACACACACACACACACACACACACACACACACACACACACACACCACACACACACACACACACACACCACACAGGTCGGCGCACCTACGCCTGCACTCACACACACACACACACACACACACACACACACACACACACACACACACACACACACACACACACACACACACACGCACGCACGCACGCACGCACGCACGCACGCACGCACGCACGCACGCACGCACGCACACACACACACACATACGAAAATCTGGCCGGGTATTTAGCTGTACAGTTATGCAGAAGAGTGTCACCGCCAAAAGAACTTACATTTGAGAAAAGATGTGAAAGTGAACGACGTAGGAAAATGGTGTTGTTGTTAATAAGGCAGATCCAGTACACTGCCACCCACGTCATTGTTGTCGTCGTTGTCGTCATCGCTGCCATCATCATCGATCAAAGTCACGATGACATGCGGATATCCGGAAGGTGCTGTTGGTAATGGTGGAGGATGGGTATGCGGACGTCACAGCACAATGTGACGCTGTGCCTGTAGCAATTTCGAGACGATCAAACAGAGGGCAATCTTCTACCGAGCGCTGACCAATGCGCCCTTTCTGTGAACTTCACTTGATTATTTACGATGTTCGTGCCCCGACAACGTAGCCCGAGGCGGGCTCCTCAGCGTCCGCCGCAGCATCTCTCTCTCTCTCTCTCTCTCTCTCTCTCTCTCTCTCTCTCTCTCTCTCTCTCTCTCTCTCTCTCTCTCTCTCTCTCTCTCTCTCTCTCTCTGACTGTCTGTCTGTCTGTCTGTCTGTCTGTCTGTCTGTCTCTCTGTCTTCTGTCTCTCTCTTCTCTCTCTCTCTCTCTCTCTCTCTCTCTCTCTCTCTCTCTCTCTCTCTCTCTCTCTCTCTCTCTCGTGTCTCTCGTGTCTCTCTGTGTCTCTCTCTCTTCTCTCTCTTCTCTCTCTCTCTCTCTCTCTCTCTCTCTCTCTCTTTCTCTTGCTCTTGTCTGTCTGTCTGTCTGTCTGTCTGTCTGTCTGTCTGTCTGTCTGTCTGTCTCTCTCTCTCTCTCTCTCTCTCTCTCTCTCTCTCTCTCTCTGCCTGCCTGCCTGCCTGCCTGCCTCTGCCTGCCTGCCTGCCTGCCTGCCTGTCTCTCTCTCTCTCTGTCTGCTTTTGTGTCTGCTCTGTCTCTTCTCTGTCTCAGTCTCTCTGTTCTGTCTCTCTGTTCTGTCTCTGTCGTCTCTGTCTTCTCTGTCTCTCTGTCTCTTCTCTGCCTGTTCTTCTGTCTCTGTCTTCTTCTCTCGTCTTCTGCTCTTTTTCTCTCTCTCTCTTCTCTCTCTCTCTCTCTCTCTCTCTCTCTCTCTCTCTCTCTCTCTCTCTCTCACGTAGAGTATGAGTACTGTGTTATGCTTCAGCTTATAAAAGAATTAACTGGCCAAGACAAAGACTGTATTCTGCTAGGAATTTACTTACCCCCTTTCTAAAGGTCAATATTACAGAGATTGCGAAATTGATAATTGAATGTCACTGGTTGAAAACAGTATCTTTGACTTTATTGAACAGCACGGTGAACTCCCTGGCGGCGTTTGATGGCTTGAATGCAAGATCAGGAACTGCCAATGTAAAATGAGTGTGTATTAATAAACCTGACGGTCTTTAGAATATGGAAAGTGATAATATTGTGATGCACAGAATCAATAGTGCAGAGAGTCTAAAGACTTACGTACAAACCTATCCCGGTAAAGATGCCGGATCCTATTCGCATCCGGGTCGGATCGGCTAGGAAGCATTGGCCAGAAGCGGGCCGGATATTTCTTGCACATTGGCTTGCTTCCGGACCGGATCCGTTTGGCCAAAACCTGGCACAATCAGCCAGAACTAAATCAGATTCGGGCTGGTTTTGAATAATATTATCCGCGACGTCTGTGGAAGAACGCAACTGAATCTGAAAATGGGAAACTGGTAGCGGGCCGGTT
>JABMCL010002885.1:1245000-1277500 GCA_018857735.1 Alviniconcha marisindica | reverse complement strand
CTGGGGGTTTTGTGTGTGTGTGGGGGGTTGTGTGATACATCATTATTATTAGTAGTATTAGTAGTAGTAGTAGTAGTAGTAGTAGTAGTAGTAGTAGTAGTAGTAGTAGTAGTAGTAGTCAGACAGACGCAAACGGCACACATAGCTTACAAACCATTGTAAAGAGGGGAGACCATTTTGTGCGTTTCCGGTCATGGCAACGTATTTAGTGGTGTTTGTGGCGATGTGCCTGGGACACATGCTCAGCTGTGTCCAATAACAATAATGTAGCTTTCAGACTGGCTTCAATGATGCTTTGGTCCTTTTAACCGGTTAAGTTACGATCAGTTGGAGCAAAGGGGATGGGATGGGGGGACATCGAAAAATAACACACACACACACACACACACACACACACGCACACACACACACACACACACACACACACACACACACACACAACACACACACACACACACCACACACACACACACCACACACCATACACACCACACACACACACACACACTCAGCACGACGCACGCGCGCACACACACACATACACACACACACACACACACACACACACACACACACACACACACACACACACACACACACACACACTTGTTTTTTTCTCCTCGCTGAACGTAAGTTGTTTGAACATTCGTTTGCTCCTTTTGTTTACAATCGAATGTGTTCCAATCAGAGGTGCGTTGCGGGCGTCTTTTGTTAAAGTAAAGCTTAATTCTGACTTTGTTTTCTGCAACGGGACAAGACGTGAGATCCTACAGACTGACCCGATGATCTTTTTGACATTGGGGAAGCCCATCCTTGGCTTTGATGTCAAACACAGGCGACAGAAATCGTGCTTACGTCTTTTGTTGATGTTGTTGTGTTTTAACAAGGACAGATTGTAAGACTAGGGTTCTGCTTTGTGTATTAAAGTTCAATCAAGCAATCCATCACTCTGTCTGTCTGTCTGTCTGTCTGTCTGTCTGTCTGTCTGTCTGTCTGTCTGTCTCTCTCTCTCTCTCTCTCTCTCTCTCTCTCTCTCTCTCTCTCTCTCTCTCTCTCTCTCTCTCTCTCTCTCTCTCTCTCAAACAAACAAACAAACAAACAAACAAACAAACAAACAAACAAACGTTGAGTTGCTACCAACGTGAAGCCTATCGAGTCGTCATTTTCTTGTTTCAGGTATCTTCTTCTTCTCGTCGTCGTCGTCCTCCTCCTCCTCCTCTTCTTCCTCCTTCTTCCTCTTCAGTGTTAATGTCCATGCACGTGCATCGTCGTCGTCCTCCTCCTCTTCTTCCTCCTTCTTCCCCTTCAGTGTTAATCTCCATGCACGTCCATGTACGTGCATCGTCGTCGTCGTCGACCTCCTCTTCCTCCTCCTCTTCTTCCTCCTTCTTCCTCTTCAGTGTTAATGTCCACGCACGTGCATCGTCGTCCTCCTCCTCTTCTTCCTCCTTCTTCCTCTTCAGTGTTAATGTCCATGCACGTGCATCGTCGTCCTCCTCCGCTTCTTCCTCCTTCTTCCTCTTCAGTGTTAATGTCCATGCACGTGCATCGTAGTCCTCCTCCTCTTCTTCCTCCTTCTTCCTCTTTAGTGTTAATGTCCATGTACGTGCATCGTCGTCGTCGTCCTCCTCCTCCTCCTCTTCTTCCTCCTTCTTCCTCTTCAGTGTTAACGTCCGTGCACGTGCATCGTCCTCCTACTCCTCCTCCTCATTCTTCCTCCTCATTTAGTCGTATTATTATGTTATAGTCTTACCCCCTAAGTGTTAATGTCCATGGATTCACGCGCCTATGCTACCTATAAGGGACCGGACTGGCTGGACGTTGCAGTGACCACAGAACCGTGGCCACAATAATGTCCAGGCAGAGCTCCCACAAAGACAGCGCGCTGTCACAGCGCCCGTGCACTACAGAAACAAATGACCGCGTCGCCTGACCTCGCCCTCTCCCCATTCTGAATCAGGCGGAGGTGGACCGACAGGACGAGGTGTAAAAAGGCGATAGCTGTCCGCCCGGCTCCTGCCCTCCCTTTATGATTTCCTGTTCTTCATTCCCCTGCGCAGCCTGGGTGCGCAGCCCATGCAGTCACGTCATTTCCGGTCTAATCCTTATAGCCTCTTCCCTCGCGGAGTTTTGCAGCTTTACAGATGCTATCTTGTTGTGGGACTGTGACTAATAAGTGCACGTTTAAATGCCTCCTGTGCACTGGATTTATTTTGTGCTAAATACAACTAGCTAGCACACACACACACACACACACACACACACACACACACACACACACACACACACACACACACACACACACACACACACACACACACACACACACACACACACACACACACACACACACACACAACACACACACACACACACACACACTGCAGCTATGCCTGCTACTTACGATAATGTCAGGTAAGTCGAGAAACCACAATAAGTGGGCGTCTCCAAACCCCCTCCGTTGCCCCGACTCCCAAACCATGCCCTCTGTCTCCCCTCCGCCGTCACACCTCTCAAGTCATGCCCTCTGTATCGCCTCTGCCGTCACACCTCTCAAGTCATGCCCTCTGTATGCCCTCCGCCGTCACACCCCTCAAGTCATGCCTCTGTATCCCTCGCCGTCACACCCTCAAGTCATGCCCTTTGTATCCCCTCCGCCGTCACACCCCTCAAGTCATGCCCTCTGTATCCCCTCCGCCTCACAACCCTCAAGTCATGCCCTCCGTCTCCCCTCCGCCGTCACAACCCTCAAGTCATGCCCTCCGTCTCCCCTCCGCCGTCACAACCCTCAAGTCATGCCCTCCGTCTCCCCTCCGCCGTCACACCCCTCAAGTCATGGCCTCTGTCTCCCCTCCGCCGACACACCCCTCAAGTCATGCCCTCTGTATTTTATTATCGTTGCCCCAACCCCAAACTATGCCCTCTGGATCCCCATCGCGGTCCCAACCCCCAAACTATATCTCCTCCCCCCCGCTTCCCTCTGCGGTGCCCAAAGCCCCAAATTATGCCCTGTGTCTCCTCATTGCATTTCCAACCGCCAAACCATACCCTCTGTCTTTACATCGATGCCCCCACCCCAAACATGCCTCTGTCTCCTCCCCTTTTACCCCAACTCCCCAAATCATGCCCTCTGTCTCCCCTCCGTTACCCCAACCCCCAAATTATGCCCTCTGTCTCTCTCCTCCGTTACCCAACCCCCACATCATGCCCTCTGTCTCCCCTCCGTTACCCCAACCCCCAGATCATGCCCTCTGTCTCCCCTCCGTTACCCCAACCCCCAGATCATGCCCTCTGTCTCCCCTCCGTTACCCCAACCCCCAGATCATGCCCTCTGTCTCCCCTCCGTTACCCCAACCCCCAATATGCCCTCTGTCTCCCCTCCGTTACCCAAACCCCCACATCATGCCCTCTGTCTCCCCTCCGTTACCCCAACCCCCAGATCATGCCCTATGTCTGCCCTCGTTACCCCACCCCCACATCATGCCCTCTGTCTCCCCTCCGTTACCCAACCCCCACATCATGCCCTCTGTCTCCCCTCCGTTACCCCAACCCCCAGATCATGCCCTCTGTCTCCCCTCCGTTACCCCAACCCCCAGATCATGCCCTCTGTCTCCCCTCCGTTACCCCAACCCCCAGATCATGCCCTCTCTCTCCCCTCCGTTACCCCAACCTCCAAAGCATGCCCTCTGTCTCCCCAACCCCCAGTTTATGCCTTCTGGCTCCCCATCGCTCCACTAATTCCCATATGTGGGCCTTGAAGTTGAAGGCCTTGATCAGACCTGCTCAAAGTTATGGTGGCCAACGGTCTCTGACTGAGGTCACCACGGGAACGAAGTGTGAAGGACCACAGGCATGTGCACACGTACAAACCTCACGAAGCAGAGTCCGAACTAGTGCAGCTAGACTACTACTGATTGAACACTGAGATGTCCGTTCCCTTTCCCAACTGTTAGTTCGTCCGATTAAAATAAATGTACAGATATCTCGAGACGTAGCCACCTTTCTCATAAAGAATCATTCTAGAAAGCGTTATATCCCAAGAGATCGCGACACAGCCGTACGTACCACAGACAGCCCCACCACCTTCCCCCTGCCCCTGGGGGAACGACAAGTCTGCACCGCCACAACTCCGCATAACGATGGTTCGGTTCAAAGCGGCAACTCTGGAGTGCCGACAACAACTGTCCGTATGAGAGAGAGAGAGAGAGAGAGAGAGAGAGAGAGAGAGAGAGAGAGAGAGAGAGAGAGAGAGAGATACGGAAATATGGAAATTTTATTCAATAAGGTCATAGCCCCATTTGAAGGGGTGTAAGCACAATAAATCTTATAAGACAATACACAATACACACACACAGTAAACAAATTACTGATGTTGGAATGTAACAAATGCACAAGGCGGGAGCGAAAATATATGCAAAGGATATTATAATAGCGTTCTTGAATATTAATTCGTGATGTACATTTAAATTCTTCAGGACAGCAGGGTTTTCCTTCTGCTGAATGCTTTATACAGAAACAAAGCAAGATTTTTCAAGGCGCGTTCGTTTTGAGTAGCTAAGAGCAGTGCCAACCGAAATTCACATGGGTTATTGTACTATTTTGACTCTATAAACTCGTATCTTAAATCCTCAAATGCAGGGCAACACAGAACAAAATGGACTTCATTTTCCACAGCCGAAAGACACAAAGGACATTTCAATTCATCCACATTATAAAGTTTAAATCTTGATCTATGTACTTTAATATCTGACACCCCAAATCTAAATCTGGTCAATGTATACCTTATATATCTGTTTAAATTTAACATTATGTATGGTTCAACAAAAGCTAATGTTTTAAATTGTCTGTATAACGAAAATCTGTCACTGGTCATCCCAAGCTTGCCATTGCATGTCAATACGTCGTTGTCTGAACTCCCTAATAAATGCATTCAAACATCCCACACCCTGATAATCCCAAACATAAGAAATCCGTTTACACATAATGTTTTACGAACATTAGTCACCCAGTTAGTTTTTCCCCTTTGGTCCAAATTCAATAACATTTGATATGCTATCAAAGGCAGTCTGTGCTCATCCATACGTGTCAATTTTAACCAGTATCTTATACAACGAACACTTGCATTAATTTGAATAGGAAACCTTCCAACTTCTCCATAAACAAGATCATTCGGAGTTCTCCTGTCTACACCTAATAACGTTTCAAACCAAACAAATGTACATTATCAATCACAGAAGAGCTACTATCCAGACCCCAAATATCTGCCCCATATAGAACAATTGGTTGTACTTGAACATCAAAAATCTTCAAAAAAACATTAATAGAATTGCAGGAAAGTTCTATATAATTTACTCATAATGCACAGCAGTGCCCTTTTTGCTCTACTTACCAAATCTTACAAGCATGGTAAAAACTAAGCCTTGTAGAAAAACATATACCAAGATATTTATAAGAGTTCACCACTCTCATCATACAACCATCGTAGATCCATCTTTCTCTGGCACCTAAATATCCTCCCTTCCTAAACACCACTATATTACTTTTATTCATATTTACTTTGAGTTGTAACCTTGACGCAGCACTAAACAGACTGTTAAGCTGAGTCTGCAGACCAATAACAGTTTCAGACAGCAATATCATGTCATCTGCAAATAACAGTATCACTAACTGGACAAAATCACTGCTCAGGCTTACTCCATGTCTGCCGTTATTAATAATATCAAGAGCTAGGACATTAATAAACAGTGAGAACAAGACAGGGCTGCACACATCACCCTGTTTCACACCACGGGTACATTAATATAGTCTGTAAACTTAGCACCACATCTAATTCTAGCCTTCACATTTTCATACATACTTCTAACGCAATTATACAGTCTACCCTTAATACCATTTTTCAGAAGAATAGGCCAGGTTTTCTCGATATCGAATCAAAGGCCTTTTCAAAATCTATAAAGGCCACATACAACTTTCTATTCAAGGCAAATTGCTTTTGAATCATTGCCATCAGTGTAAACATATGGTCAACAGTTGAGTAGTCCTTTTTGAAACCCGCTTGGAATTCTCCCGTTAAATTGTTCTGTTCAATCCACTACTGTAACCTGTTGTTAATAATGGAACTATATACTTGCTACTGATATTGCATACAGATATTCCTCGGTAGTTTTCTGGATCATTTTGGTTACCCTTCTTAAAGAGGGGAATGATTATGCTCTCTGTCCAACTGTCTGGATATATACCACGCTGAAACAAAACATTGAAAAACTTAACCAAGAAGTCCACTGCCAAATGACCAGCATGCTTAAATAATTCACCAGAGAGAGAGAGAGAGAGAGAGAGAGAGAGAGAGAGAGAGAGAGAGAGAGAGAGAGAGAACTCGAACTGAAACTTTAATACTCAAGGATATAGCAGGGTTAGGTCCATTTGGACCTATCTAACAGCCAGTCCTTGCTATACTACAAACACAAATAAACACGACAATACCAAAAACAAATATTATAAGCACGATTAAGCAACTGATTAATGCAGTTTCACAGTTCCTAGAAATGAGCAGAAACATCAGACTTAAATTTCTTTCATAGGCATAAATGTATACAACACTCAAAAATTTAGACAACCGTGTGATTCAAACAAATCCGTCTAAATTTGACGAAAGGTTATTCTCAGACATTTGGGAAGATTAGGTTTGAAACAAGGAACAGAAACACATGATTTTATATTTTGAGGCACGGAGTTCCAGAGAGACGCTCCAGCGAAGAATATGCTAGTTTTAAATAAGTCAAGCCTTGGCTTTGGCACATAGAGGTTATTCCTGGAATTGGTGTAGTGGGACTGGTGACTAATAAAGAGTTGTGCCAAGTAATTTGGGGAATTGTTATTAAGAACTTTATGCATAAATATTCCTTTATTGTAAGCGAGCTGTTGCGGTAGGTTTAAAATTCCAAGTGCTCTCATCTTTTGCTCTGTAGATAGGGAAGGGTCAGGAAGGATTAATTTGCCTGCCGTTCGATGTAGGGAGTTCAGTTTTTTTAAGTGTACTTCGTCCCACAGAGAAAGAGACAGGCAGACAGACAGACAGACAGGGGGTGGGGGGGGGGTGGGTGGGAGTCGCGCGCCGCATCGTGTGTGTGCATCAAAGGCACATAATTATAGACCCCCCCCCCCCCCCTTTTTTTTTCTTTTTTTTTTTTGTCGTGCACAATGGATTCCACTAATTGTAAACATCCTTCTTTCTTTCATTATATAAATTATTACTACCGGGTCATTTCTCTTCGATCTTTTCATACCGTAATATAATAACTTTCTTGCATTTCTCATTTTGATGCTTAATGGTTTAAGCAATCCGCGATACCCCAAAGCAGGCTAAAGGAATATAAAGTCTTGAATACATGCGTGTGGGGGTGGTGGGTGGAGAGGGGTGGGGAACATGCACGCCGTTCTGTAATAAAACAAGGGAGAATACCACATATCGTGCGTGAAAGGGAGAATAAATCTAAATCTGACACAGTTTCTTCCCTTCTACTTGAACTCTACTTCCACGAGGACTGAGATTACTGTGAAATTACCCGTAGAAGTTGTACACAAGTGTGAATGGCTTGAGATTTTTCAGAGCTGTGCACCCCCCCCCCCCCCCCCCCCCCTCCCCCCACCATTTCCCGCCCTCTCACCCAAAAAGAGAACTCGAAAACTTTATTTTACAAGGATTGTAGTTTAGGGTCAGTCAAAAACCTGTCTAACAACTAGTCCTTGCTAAGCTACTGATAAATAGATATGGAATTACAGGCATTACTTATATACATAATATGGCATGAATGAGTGAGTGAAACGTTCATACATGAGAATTTCCACACAAAACATAGCGTGCTCACAGCGCCTGATGAACACATGCCATACATCATTCAGTTACATATTATGAGCATACGGTGAGCATATGAAGCAGCAAAACATCTGATCAGTTCATATGACTAGTATCGGAAAAGAAAAGAGAGAGAGAGAGAGAGAGAGAGAGAGAGAGAGAGAGAGAGAGAGAGAGAGAGAGGAGAGAGAGAGAGAGAGAGAGAGAGAGAGAGAACCTGAGTGAATGGTTTATTGAAAAAGGCCACGGGCCCGCGTCAGTTGTGGTGATGAACACATTCACAGACAGACAGACAGACAGACAGACAGACAGACAAACAGGCAAACAGACAGACAGCGACAGAGACACAGACAGACAGACAGACAAACAGCGACGATTTGCTCAAATGACGTTTTTGTTTGTAAGCGCATTCATTACGTCATTTCGTAAAGTCAAACACTTGTGCTACATAGTTCCATTGTGGCCGACTCGGTTTCATTATCAAGTAAGTTCTGGGATTCTCCTCACTTTTTTGTGTTTATTTTTCGTTTTGATTTACTTCGCTTCCCCAAATAACTCTCTCTTTTAGATTGAAGTGTATGAGGAAAAAAAGGAAAAACAAAACAACAAAAACAACAAGTGACTGATTGCTGAGGCTGTATAGTTGCACACTCGAAATAACCTCCGAGTGATGTTTTTGTCTCTTCATTGCATTTTTCTTCTTCGTCGTCGTCTTGGAAAGGGGTAGGAGGCAGGTAGGTGGATGGCAGAGCCTTGGAGCTGTGTGAACAAGGAGGTGGTGCTGTTCAGTACTCGCAGAGTGAGTTGGAGGATCTTTCTGCTTCAAGTTGTTCCCAACAGTTTATTTCCGCGGACTCTCTCTCTCTCTCTCTCTCTCTCTCTCTCTCTCTCTCTCTCTCTCTCTCTCTCTCTCTCTCTCTCTCTCTCTGTGTGACTGTTGTTCCCTACAACGGTCGAAACAGTATGCTGCAGAATATACAAGTTCCTTTGCACTGGCGGGTTCCCTAGTATATGTCACCTTAACTCCTTGCAGTTCTTTCCCTTGAATTTCGATCACAGGTGATCGATGGACATACATTATTTGACATTTTAGCAGTTGAAAGAAACGAACCTTGCATTTTCGTGCGAGAAATAAAACCAAAAAACTCAGGTTGGGCAGTGTGTGTGAAAAAAACATGTCATTTAGATGATTTTTCTATTAAAAGTACATTACGTGAATGCGTCACGCAGCAAATTCCTTTCTGCCGCCATCATGGATTTTGTTTGAGTTCAGCTTATACAACAGTGCTATCGTATATTTGGCAAAGATGAGTTCCGAAGAGTCGTCTGACAGTGAAATACCATATGATAGTTCTGATGAGGTGTGGGAGGAAGAGGAGGTGAGCAGTGATGATGACAGTGACTGCGGACCTGGATTTTCAGCTTCAACTCGACGGGCACCTGGCCTTCACGTGGTGTAAGTACTTTGTTTACACTCGTCCCTCAGTGAAATCATGACGTTTCTTCGTGTTCTCATCAAAAACTACAACATTCTAGGACTGGCACTCTTGTATATGCCTGCTGCTTCAGTTTTCAAGCCCAAACAGTATGACCTGAACTATTTCACCCGTGAAGTTTACAGAAACGAATGGCTAGGCGAGACTGACCTTTGAACCTTGTTCGGGGTTTCAGATCTAGTCCGTCAGTCAGACATAGCTTGTGCTCGTGATAGGTTAGTGACTTAGATTTATCCGCCATTTTACGTCTCAGTTTCCTTCTTCTTTTATAAAAGGAAAATTTAAAACACGAATGCCATAACACAAATGTTTTTACATCTCAATTTTTACTTTGTTACAGAGACCAAGACTACAACACGGAGGCCGCAGGCACTGAAGAACGTCAAAGAATTTGAGAAAAAGTCCAACAGGGGAAACATAAGATGGGTTAGGGAGGGAAATATTATTTCTAACTCTGTGCAGTGAAGGGACAAAAAGGTTGTTTCACTCCTGACTTGAGAGTATCGTGCAAACAGGTTTCGGTTTGCTCATACTTCATAACAAAGTCATATCCAAAGTCAATGGACAGTACACGAAATTAATGTCAGGCAACCAAAACCAGTGACAGATTATAATGCTTACATGGGAGGGTTAGATAAAAGCGATCAGTTGATAAACAAATTTTACACTTTGCGTAAAACAAATGGTGGAAAACTCTCTTTTACCACTTTCTTGATATTGCACGTGTGAATGCATTTATCTTGTTTGAAGATTTCAGAAAGAAACATGCAGACGTACCAGAACTACAAAGACCTGACAGATATGGACGGCTAGACTTTACAACAGAGTTGATTAGGCAGCTTGCATATCTTGATGTACATGCAGATGTTCCTCTTGTTTAATAGTTTTTATTCACAACGCATTCTGCTATCCATGTTATGACCAAGGAAAGAAGAAATTGTAAAAAAACAAAAAAAGTAATAAAAAATGCTACAAAGATAAAGAAAGAACAGAAAACAAGTGCCAAATGTATGGGCCGTGAGATTTATCTGTGTTTCCCGAGGGACAGAAACTGTCTTTTTTGTTCATTATGAAAGACGAATGAGTGAATGTGCGTGCCTATTTCTATTTTTAGTAACACAGTCACATGACCACACATCAAATAACGCAATGTATAAAACAAAACTTGAATTTAAAGGCCCATCCATTTCTTCACATTTTGATATATTACAAACGCATTTTTATCCTCAGGTATAACTTCTCTGAACACTTGAAAAACATTCGTAGAGAATACGTACAAAAGTGTCAAAATCACAAGAATTGTTGAGAGTTAATATCGATTCCTGGTGGCAGGTCCCGTGCTTGCTTTTTTTGTTTGTTTGTTTTGTATTTTGTTTGTTTTCCCCTCTCTCTCTCTCTCTCTCTCTCTCTCTCTCTCTCTCTCTCTCTCTCTCTCTTCTGTCTGTCTGTCTGTCTGTCTGTCTGTCTGTCTGTCTGTCTGTCTCTCTCTCTCTCTCTCTCTCTCTCTCTCTCTCTCTCTCTCTCTCTCTCTCTTCTCTCTCTCTCTCTCTCTCTCTCTCTCTCTTTTTTTGGGGTGGTGGTGGTGGTGGGGTGGGGTGGGGGTTGGATGTGGATGATCATCTTGTCGTACTGTAAGAACATGTGTGTGCACTGTCGGAATAAAGACGAATAACTGAAACAGAGCTATCAGAGTCCAACAGCACGATGATGGCATATTAATTAATGATGTGTTTTTATCACGATTGCAGCAGCTGTTTGTTTCACCGCTGCTACGTTGTTACGAATTCTGTACGGATGGCGCCATCAGAACCCGGTTCGGCTGGTCTACTCTACATCATGCACCTGCATGAGCAACAGTGATGCACAGTGCCAGACTATGCCGGCTCCTCTTCATTCTCCTCAGGTTCAGCTTACGTCCAGATTTCGTAGGTAAGTTGCGGATCAAATCTGCAGTGACAGCAAGTATTCCAGTGCTAGTATACTGCAAGGATTACTTTTTTCACGGGCTACATTTTTGAATAACTAATAAGCTACATGCCAAACTTGGCAGTATGTGACGGCACGTGAATTCCGTTTTTTTCTTTTCTTTCTCTCAGATATAATATATATATATATATATATATATATATATATATATATATATATATATATATATATATATATAATCCCAGATTACTGTATATAACGTGTTTTGAATTAGCCCTTCCTACAGCTGAAATGCATTGATGGTATCCAGAAGAATACCGTCTGCTGTAGTGTATAGATCCCGCACGGAACGTTGGGTTTCTCCAGTCTCGCGTTAGTATGCAAGACACGCAAGAAAGCAGGCGCGCGCGCGAGCGCGCACGCACACACACACACACACACACACACACACACACACACACACACACACACACACACACACACACACACACACACATTTGAGGCAATCCGGCATTAACACGGATCTATTGTGTGTTGTGTTTTTAGGTCTGTGGGATAATAGCTATATCACGAGTAAAGGGAAACAATCCACAGCTAGTCTCTTCGTCAACAGAAACTTTGCCCAATGTGGATTGCCGCCCTTCCAATGTTAGCCGCGCAATGATACAGTCATAACGGTGAAACTCCATTTAAGTTCGTCTATTCAGTACTATTTAAACGCTGGTTGGTTGTAGTCGTTCACAATACTTTCCGTTGATTACACCTTCCCTACATCATGGGACTGTGTGGACACATACCTATTTTTTTTGCAGTGTTCTGTCCACAGCAAAGGTATGGGTCCTCACCGAACCACAATGAAGAGACCATGCATTTAAGAAGGATTTAATGCGGCTAATCTTACAGTAAAGCCCTAACCGCGTAAACATGTAGTCATGCCAAACGTAACAGTCCCATACAGTCCCATAGGGCACCACAAAGCAAAATACTACATTACAATATGCCAGGGCTCTTGCCAATCACAAACCCCAACAAAAGCGTCCCTGAACATTATGTCTACTAAACACACACACACACACACACACACACACACACACACACACACACACACACACACACATGCGCGCTCGCGCATAATAAGGTTAGAGCAGTATTTTTTTAAATTATTTTTTATTAGTGGTGTAGTAAACGATGACTAGCAACAGATGATCCCGGCCTCTGTCTAGCATTCGCTGGTCATAGAATAAACAGATATGGGGAGCGGGGGGCGTCACAAACTATTTTATATTTGTTCTAAGACGTTGAGAGAGACTTAGAGTTAGAGAAAGACAGACAGACAGAAAGACAGACAGACAGACAGAGTTTGCAAGCAGTGTATGTGTATAGCTTTCCAACTGTTTTACTCTTCCTCCCCCCCCCCCCCCCCCCCTTTTTGTGTGTGTGTGTGTGTGTGTGTGTGTGTGTGTGTGTGTGTGTGTGTGTGTGTGTGTGTGTGTGTGTGTGTGTTTGTGTGTGTGTGTGTGTGTTGTGTGTGTGTGTGTGTGTGTGTGTGTGTGTGTGTGTGTGTGTGTGTGTGTGTGTGTGTGTGTGCGTGTGTGTGTGTGGAATTGATATTTGTGTTGTTGTTGTTTTGAAACAGATTCAATCACTCCTGACTCTGACACGTGCTTGAAAGGTAAGACGTTACTGCATTGTGCACACCGGCCCGTGTGGCATCTTTCACTGCCAAAGAACGTGTCCTGCTAATGCAATCCCTTCCAACAAGAGTCCTGCCAACGGGTCAGTGAGGTCAACCACAGAAACGTTGGTTTTCTAAGAACCTGGACTCTGTGATGTTCACGCTCTAATAATCGTACATTTCAAATGAAACAGATCGACAACAAAATTTACCCGACAGAAAGTAGAATAATGATGTCTGAAGTGTACCGTAACTGCTGCTGAGGACGAATTTCATTTTCTTTTTCCAATGCCATGCATGTGCTGATTATCGTATATATGTCCCAAGTAAGTCTCTTCAACTGCCTTCAACATATATGTTGCAGATTTATTCCGTCTTCCCCAAAGAAATTTAAATTTGGGCAAAATTCATAAAAAGACTGTACAATTACATAAAATCATAGAAGACAACAACAGATTAGTATTGTTTAACTAATATTTTACTTGTACAACGTTGTGTGTGTGTGTGTGTGTGGTGCGTGCGTGCGTGCGTGCGTGCGTGCGTGCGTGCGTGTGTGTGTGCGTGCGTGCGTGTGTGCGTATGAGCTGTATTGTGTGTGTGTGTGTGTGTGTGTGTGTGTGTGTGTGTGTGTGTGTGTGTGTGTGTGTGTGTGTGCTTATGTCTGGATTATATTTTCTGTTCCTTAATTGTATGCCTACCGTGAAATGTTAACCCCGCTATCAATTTTGATGTTTATGCTGTTGTTGTTTTGTTTTTTGTTTCATACCCCACTCACGGTTAAGGACAAAATATCGCTGAATCCTTCAATCTTTGTGTCTGTGTCTCTATGTGGTTGTGTAGGTGTGGTTGTGGTTGTGTGTGTGTGTGTGTGTGTGTGTGTGTGTGTGTGTGTGTGTGTGTGTGTGTGTGTGTGGTGTGCGTGGTGCGTGCTGTGCTGTGTGTGTGTGTGTGTGTGTGTGTGTGTGTGTGTGTGTGTGTGTGTGTGTGTGTGCGTGCGTGCGTGCGTGTGTGTGTGTGTGTGTGCGTGTGTGTGTATGTGCGTTCCTGCGTGTGTACGTGCGTGCTTGCGTGTGTGTGTGTGTTTGGATGTGTGTGTGTATGTGTCTGTCTGTCTGTTTATCTGTCTGTCTGTCTGTCTGTGTGTTTGTCTCCCCGTCTCCACGTCTGTACATCCGTCGATCTGCCTGTGTGGATGGTTCTATGTTTCTATAGGTTTCTCTGTTCCTCAACCCGTCCGTCCGTCCGTCAATCTGTCTGTGTTGGTAGGGGTGTCCTCAAGTCTTTGCCTCTCGTCTTTCAGACCCAGATGTATCCGTAGATGGATGGACTGCAACGGAGAGCTGGCCGAGGGGCCCGTTCTCCTTTTCAGAAAAGCGGCTGGTGGACTTTGCCCAGTCTGATGTCACCTCCACCCTTCTCGCTCTGTTTGGCGACGACGCTGGGAGATACTCGTTACTTTACCTGTGTAAAAGGCACGTCTGCTCACACACAGATTTCTACAGCTTTCCGCGCTTGGACCCGGAAGCCAGGCTGACCGCCGTTCAGGGTGGCTACTTCGGTGTTGTTTACCGACGTTGTTTCGCTCTCCTCAAGCCGGACACACAGCGTCTCGGGGCTCCTCGAGTGGCGAGGAGCGACCGGTGTTTTTGGGTCCCTCGCGCCTCTGCAGTGACGTTCCTGACCTCCTGGACCGACGGTACGTACTTACTGTCCATCCGCGACTCGCTCGGGGACCCCAGCCTCCTCGTCTTGCGGAGCAACACCACGCTAATGGAGACTATCATCGTCAACTTCACGGATGTCATCGGCAACAGCAGCTTCACCCGGTCCTCCCCTGTGCTGTACCAGCCCTTCGTGGACGGGTGTGACCTGCACATGTATTTCCACGGCGCCGGGATGGTCAAGGTGGACCTGAGGGCCAGATCCGCGGTCCTTCGCGAAGACTTCCCGATACGAGGTCGAATCAACGATTTTGCTATCGATGCCAGTGGAAACGTTTTCGTAGCCGCGGAAGGGTCTGTCTGCGGCGGTCTGACCTCGTCTGTGAAAGTCGTTTGCATTCTCAAGTTCTCCGAGGCCACGAAGAAAGTCTCTAAACTTTACAGGAGGGTTCTTCCGGTTAGATCCACTCGGGAAATCCTGATTCCGTACCGCATTAAGTTGACACCGACTGGTTCCGCTGTTGCCTGGATGAGAAACTACAGCTGCAACCGTGAAGGAAAAGATCCTCGAACGTTCGTGCAGTGGTATTCCATTGAAGACTGGCCTGGTTCGAGAGGTATACTCTCTCTCTCTCTCTCTCTCTCTCTCTCTCTCTCTCTCTCTCTCTCTCTCTCTGTCTTCGTCTCTTCTCTCTCTCTCTCTCTCTCTCTCTCTCTCTCTCTCTTCTCTCTCTCCTCTCTCTCTCTCTCTCTCTCTCTCTCTCTCTTGTGCACCAGCATATGTTTTGTCTCGTTCAGTTGTCACGGTGTATTAATTAATTTATTTTATACAAGTGCATGGATACAAGCGCAGCCCATAAGCAACATCCGACCAACAACAACATGCTCTGGTGATAAAAGGAGAGAGACAGACGGACAGACAGACAGACAGACAGACAGACAGAGATTGACAGTGAAATTTTTTATGAATGCCATCATTGCATGTTATCGAACCAAATATTACGTAATGAGTAATATGGCAGACTAATTCCGAACAGTGAACTGAATACACTTTCAGATGTATGGCAACTACTAGCGGTTGAAAATTGCTTTAACTCGCGTTTCTTCCAGATGAGAGGCAGATACAACTCAAGAGCTGTTTCAGCAACAGTAAGATATCATAGACATTCGATTTGGCTTTGGCTTTGTTGCTGGTATTGTTGATCTGGCGACACTTTAGCAATACAATTCTCCGGTTTATAATATAAGTATACTATCTATCTTGTTTATTTTTTGATTCATTTACTAATTAATTTATTGAAATCGCGTAGTTTTCGTTTTCCTGTTGTTGGTTGTTGTTGCTACTGTTGTTTTGGGGTCGAGAGGTTGTTTGTTTGTTTTGTGTTATCCTTGTTGTTGTTTTGTTGGCAGTTTTTGTTTTGGAACGACCATGTGATTATTTTCACTTGAACAATACCAGGTTGTTGTTGTTGTTGTTGCTGTTGCTGTTGTTGTTGTTGTTGTTGTTGTTGTAGTTGTTGTTGTTGTGTTTGTTTGTTTGTTTCCCTGATAGAAGCCAGCTGCAACAGCGCTATGCTACGGAGTTAAATCCAAAGGAGGAAAAATAGAGAAACCTAAGCCTAACCTGTAATGTACAACCTCGCTCTTCGTGCTGTAAGGTTTCGGTCATACCCCCGCCTTTCGCCAAGATACAGGCCTCTATAGTTCTATAATTATATGCTCAGTAATGTATGACTGTATTATCGGCAATATTCGACACAGATCCCCGTCAGTTCAGTGTCCTCAAACGTACACTGGTATATAATCCGGGATGGGTGTACGAGACACATGTCAAAACAGTTCAGTATTTACACACACACGCGCGCACATACACACCTACACACACACACACACACACACACACACAACCACAACCACACACACGCACGCACGCACGCACGCCCACAACGACACGCACGCACCGCCGACGCACGACACAGCAACACACACACACACACACACACACACATCACACACACACACACACACCACACCACACACACACACCACACACACCCACCCCCACCACACACACACATACCCCCGCGCACAAACAAACCTAAGTGTACACACAATATATTTAAACTATTACCGTTACTTTGTTCGGTGCTGTGCAGTCATAATACAATATGCATAAACAATGTTCCTATTCACCTTGTATTGTTTCACATTCTAGTATAGGCTGAACTCAACTTTAATCCGAAGCAGAAAAGCAGGGTACACCATTGCAGTTAGCCTACCTGTATCGTTGTTTTAATCGTTCATACTTATTTACTGATGTCGCTATTAATCTGCCATTCATAACTTTGCACGGCAGCTAGTGCTGTTAGATCTTTTGTCGGGACACCAGTGCTCATTAAGACCAGCGCTTGACTCATTGGCTGGATGTAGCAGGTGGGGTGACCATGCAGTGCTCATTAAGACCAGCGCTTGACTCATTGGCTGGATGTAGCAGGTGGGGTGACCATGCAGTGCTCATTAAGACCAGCGCTTGACTCATTGGCTGGATGCAGCAGGTCGGGTCACCAGTGCTCATTAACCTTGGAGCGCTTGACTCATTGGCTGGATGTAGCAGGTGGGGTGATCATGCAGTGCTCATTAAGACCAGCGCTTGACTCATTGGCTGGATGCAGCAGGTCGGGTCACCAGTGCTCATTAAGACCAGCGCTTGACTCATTGGCTTCATGCAGCAGGTCGGGTCACCAGTGCTCATTACGACCAGCGCTTGACTCATCGGCTGAATGCAGCAGGTCGGGTCACCAGTGCTCATTAAGACCAGCGCTTGACTCATTGGCTGGATTCAGCAGGTGGGAGTATATATAATGATCGCAGGTCATGGCCCTCCTGAACTTAACGCCATTGTAACCTCGGGTTCGTTTGACCAAAAGAGCTTCCCCGTTAATTTTACCCATTGGAGAGATGACTCGCCATGGGGTAATGAAGTTCGGGAGGCTTTTCCTAATATCCGTCCAGAAAGAAGTCCATAATACAAATTATATCACAGCAGAAAACGCATCCCTCCTTCCCACCTTCCCCAGACACACGCACGCACGCACGCACGCACGCACGCACGCACGCACGCACGTACACACACACACACTCACACGCACACACACACACACACACACACACACACACACACACACACACACACACACACACACACACACACACACACACACACACACATGTTTCTCACACAGCCAAACACAACTACTATCAACACCACTAATGTCAACCACACACACTCACTCATCGCTGGGCCCATATACACCACTCAAAACTAATCGGACACTAAAATCATACAGAATTGTTAAAATTGGTTCCGGGGACCTTTGCTGATGTTGTTGCAAGAGTAAAATGTCTTCTTTTTTTTTTCTTTTTTTTTTGCTTCTTACTTCAAAAGCTGAAAAGAGTGGATTCCATCGGTGCTGTTTGTCTTTGTGTTGTTGTTATTAACGGCGAATCTGATCAAACGTCGCTGTGTATAGAGTGAGATCGTGAAACAACAACAACAATAACAAAAAAGTTCACATTCACTAAACGTGATCACAGCGATGGAAACAGAGAAAAGGATGCACAAACAAACAAACCACACAAGCCCGCACAAAAAATAAATAAATAAATGAAGCCTGTACAATCATGGTCACTTCGCATAGTTGACGAATAAGACAATCACCAACAGAAAAAAAAAAAAAAAAAAAAAAAAAAAACCGCAACTCAAAATAGTATACCCAAAGCAGCCTATCGATTTGAACAAAGAAATAAACAAAATAGAACTCCGACCACCCAAGCGGTGCGTATAGACGAATGAATTTAATTCTTAAACACTACAATATGTGTAACTGGTCTAAATTTTCGAGTAGGTTTCGTTCGTAACCTTTCCCTAAATATATCGGTGTAATTAGTAATGATGTACATAGGTGTATCAGACACGCGATATTGTGATATTGTCGAAAGGGCACGCATATTTGTAGCATCCACAGTAGCATCCACGGCTTTTTTCTTCTTTTTTTGGGATGTGTGTGTGAGTGTGTGTGTGTGTGTGTGTGTGTGTGTGTGTGTGTGTGTGTGTGTGTGTGTGTGTGTGTGTGTGTGTGTGTGCTTTTTTTCTTTTTCTTTTTCTTTTTTTTCTTTCTTTAACAAAAAAGAACAACAAAAAGAAAGGAAATTAACTGTCTCAAAAAGCAAGTCAGCTGTCTGACAGTTTGTAATGGAACCTAAACCAGAACATGGCGTGTCACTGCTCTTGCGTATTAGTTTTTGGTCTGTGCGGGCGGTTGTAGGGAACAAATGTTAGGAAGATCACGAAGATCACGAAGTTTGTTTGTTTTTTACGAAGATCACGAAGTTTTACTCCCATGTGAGAAACATGTTACAAGCATGAAGAGTATAATAATTATAGGCTTCGCATTGGTTCAGTGACAGGCTTGTTTGTTTTGCTCGTTTATCCCTTCTTCTTTTATTTTTTTATTTTTTATTTTTTATACTGCCTTTTGTTTGTTTTTGTTTTTGCTCCTGCTTGTTGTCTGTGTTTAGTGTCGATGGAAGGACAGTGGGGATCGTGGGGGGAGTGGCACACGTGGAGGTCGGTTCACGGGGTCAGAAGCAATCGCCGCACGCGTGAATGCAACAACCCAGCACCCCGACTCGGGGGACAGTACTGTGAGGGGATGAGCCAGGAATGCTCTCCGCCCACCTACAACTGCCCTGGTACGTACGGTTTCCGATTCAAAGGCGCTCATTGGGGGCCCAAGGACCTAACTGAAGAGTCAGGGGGCGAAGAAGGCATCAAAGGTAGACTTTAAAGCAAGTAACTGGCTGTTTGACGCCCAGTCAACCTTTGCGCTTATATCGGGGCGAGTAGACTTTAAAAATGCGCCAGGGGGCGAAGGAGGCATGAAAGGTACACTTTTAAAAGGCGCCATCGTCGCGATCAGACCAGGGGGCGAAGGAGGCATGAAAGGTACACTTTTAAAAGGCGCCATCGTCGCGATCAGACCAGGGGGCGAAGGAGGCATGAAAGGTACACTTTTAAAAGGCGCCATCGTCGCGATCAGACCAGGGGGCGAAGGATGCATAAAAGTACCTTTAAAAGGGCCGCGGGAGGGGGGGGGGGGGGCGAAAGGTGAAAGCACACTTTAAAAAGGCGCGAGGGGGCGAAGGATGCATGAAAAGTACACTTTAAAAAGGCGCCATCGTCGCCATCAGTACACTTTTAAAAGGCGCGAGGGGGCGAAGGATGCATGAAAAGTACACTTTAAAAAGGCACCATCGTCGCCATCAGTACACTTTTAAAAGGCGCGAGGGGGCGAAGGATGCATGAAAAGTACACTTTAAAAAGGCGCAAGCGGCGGAGAAGGCATGAAAAGTACACTTTTTAAAAGACGTCAAGGGGCGAAGAAGGCATAAAAAGTACACTTTAAAAATGCGCAAACAGGCGAAAAAGGTATGAAAAGTATATTTTTAAAACGCGCCATCGTCGCGATCAGACCAGCGTGGAACTGTTTCAAAAGGACAACGCCGGGGAAACTTCTGGGAGACGGAATGAAGCGCTTGTTGGCTTGCCAGAGCGCGTAGATACCATGTTTGATTATTACATTAGAGAGAGAGAGAGAGAGAGAGAGAGAGAGAGAGAGAGAGAGAGAGAATTGGTTTATAACGCCCAGTCAACCATGACAATTAGATAAGGGCGAAATATACCATTTTGAATTTAACTAATTTGTATGGTAAAAATGCAGACATGTTTCAATCTGAATCGCGGCCAAATAATTATTTAATCAATTCATAGCCGCGAACAACAAGTTCTTAATTTAAATATAACAGTGCATGGGATGGTGGTGAATAATTACATCAAATCTATTCCTGTCTGCTTTCCTCCTAGATGTTTCATTTATCCTGCAAGCACTCTGTCCAACACAGAACCATGTCTAGACCTACTCACTTTCTATTTCCAATTGTTTTAGTGGTATGGCATGACTTGATTGTATGTTTTTGCTTATCTGCTTTGATCAAAATGCCTTTCTCTTTTCTAGTAAGTAAGGTGGGAGCGCAGACGACGGAAGCAAAGGTAAGGATGTACTTCCCGAATGGATGTTAGCATAAAATCACCGATAGGTTGATAGTATCGGTATAACTTGTTAGCATAATATCACCGATAGGTTGATAGTATTGGTATAACTTGTTAGCCAGGTTGCTCCCTTCATACCCGCTTTAAAGACATCACCTCGTGTCAAGATTCAAAGTAAACAAATACACACAATATCTTCTTCTTCTTCTTCTTCTTCTTCTTCTTCTTCTTCTTCTTCTTCTTCTTCTTCTATTTCTACTACTACTACTACTACTACTACTACTACTACTACTACTACTACTACTACTACTACTACTACTACTACTACTACTATCTTCTTCTTCTTCTTCTTCTTCTTCTTCTTCTACTACTACTACTACTACTACTACTACTACTACTACTACTACTACTACTACTACTACTACTACTACTTCTTCTTCTTCTTCTTCTTCTTCTTCTTCTTCTTCTTCTTCTTCTTCTTCTTTTTATTTTTATTTTTACTCTGAGTGGATAACTAGCACCTATTCCTTCAGTGGTTTCCATAATTACAGTCGTTTAAACTTGTCGTAACGAGCAGTTATGTTTACCAGTAACCGGTTGTGACACAAAATGCTCACTCCTGCTAATTCCACTGGTGAATCAAAACGCTCAGCACATCTCTCCTAATAATCCATCCCATTGACCAATATTTACAGGTGGTGAATCAAAACGCTCAGCACATCTCTCCTAATAATCCATCCCATTGACCAATATTTACAGGTGGTGAATCAAAACGCTCAGCTCATCTCTCCTAATAATCCATCCCATTGACCAATATTTACAGGTGGTGAATCAAAACGCTCAGCTCATCTCTACTAGTAATCTGTTTCACTTATCGATATTTACAGGTGGTGAACCAAATCGCTCAGCTCATCACTCCTAATAATTCGTTCCATCGATCGATAACGTTCCATCGATCAATAACAGGTGGTGAATGAAAACGTTCAGCTCATCACTCCTAATAATTCGTTCGTTCGGTCAGTAACAGGCTGTGAATTAAAACGCTAGCTCATCTCTCCTAATAATCCGTTTCACTAATCCATATATACAGGTGGTGAATCAAAACTCACACCTCATCTCTCCTAATAATCCGTTCCATCGATCAATAACAGGTGATGAATCAAAACGCTCAGCTCATCTCTCCCAATAATCCGTTCCATTGACTGATATTTACAGGTGGGGAATCAAAATGCTCTGCTCATCTCTCCTAATAACCTCTTCCGTTGACCGATATTTACAAGTGGTGACTCAAAACGCTTAAGCTCATCTCTTCTAATGAACGCTTAGCTCATCTGCATTGACCGATATTTACAGGTGATGATACAAAACGCTCTCTTCTTCTCTGTCGCGCTTCTTCTCCCCGTTTTTCTTCCCTCCGTCATCACAAAGTGAGTCTTACGCTTCTTCCTCCTATAGATAATGTCGAGAGGTGGAATACAATGAATGTAGTCCCATACTGGCTCTCACTTGCTTGCTTTGCACAGCAGTTGCTCGAGATGCCCATGCAGCCTTCTCGTAATGTGTCAATTGGTAGGGTGTCCATGGGGTACATTCCAATACAGAATACAGAATATAGAATCTTTGTTGTCTATGAATAACACAGAAATTTGCCTTACGACTGCATAAAAGATACAAGTAAAATAACACACAGTACAATAATACGTGAACATGAGTACACATGAAACACAGAGTACTTTATCTTAGAGTCTGGAGGGCACACACACACACACACACACACACACACACACACACACACACACACACACACACACACACACACACACATACACACACATCCGAAACATTCCAGGAGAATGGTTCGTGGACATTGCTCGGCTGTTTCACTGCTGTTTGATCTTTCCACGTGGACAGGGCATAATTATGCATTTTATGCAGTATGCGGGGACGCTTGGTCCCAGCTCATCCCAAGGACTGTAGACACGTGCTTCCAGTCCCTCCTCCCTCTTCATCCCCGAGACTGACTTAGAGTTTCAAGGCAACATCTTAAAGGCTCCTGCGACTGACTTAGATCTAGTTTCAAGGCAACGTGTCAAAGACTCCTGCGACTGACTTCGATCTAGTTTCAAGGCAACATCTTACAGACTCCTGTACTCCACTATTTTTGTTCAGTTTATTGTTGTTTCGTTGTGTTTGTGGTTACCTGGTGGGGCAAGGGAAGGGGAATGTGGGACAGGGGGTGGGGGTGGGGTAACGGCGAAGGGTTATAGCAGGAACAAACACAAGCAATCAAGCTACAAATCAAGAGACGCAGAGCATGTTGTTGGCCAAGTCCGATACATTTATTCGCCTAATTATAAGTATTTATTGCCTAAACATAAGCATATATTCACCTACTCACATGGTTACCCAGTGGTGCAATGTCATCTTAACGCCTGTACATTGAGCTTGTTTTGTTAACCCCTTAACTGACATGATATTACTTGAAAACGAACAATAAAAGTGAGAAATCTGAAACTATTAATCCTTTCTGATTTGTTTTTCGCATTAATATGCGAGTTTTGTTGTTGTTGTTTTTCTCATCAAAACGTACAATATTGAAATTAGTTTCTTATAAAACCGGTAAATATACCGTTTCAGGCGTGTGTGTGCGTGTGTGTGTGTGTGTGTGTGTGTGTGTGTGTGTGTGTGTGTGTGTGTGTGTGTGTGTGTGTGTGCGTGCGTCGCGGCGTGCGTGCGTGCGTGCGTGCGTGGTGTGTGTGTGTGTGTGTGTGTGTGTGTGTGTGTGTGTGTGCACGCTTGTGTGTTGTGTGTGTGGTGTGTGTGTGTTGTGTGTGTGTGTGTGTGTGTGCGCGTGTGTGCGTGTATGTGTGTGTGCGTGTGTGTGTGTGTGTGTGGTGTGTGTGTGTGTGTGTGTGCGCGCGCGCGCACACACACACAATTCAGCCAGGACATTTCACAGGCTGGGGCAATGAATGGGTTGGGGCCTGAGAGGGGACTGCATGAATAGTTGATTGATTGGCTCCTGGGTATTCCCCACCCCACCATCACAACCACGCATTGTTCCGCACTGTCGCGTTGTGTCGGCCGGTTGCGTTAACATGTTGCTTTGTCGGGTTTTGCTTTGACCAGATGGCATCCTCTTTTGAATATTGGTGCTGTTCTGTTGGTATTTATTTATTTGCAGTTTTGTTTTTGTTTTCGGTTTTTGTTTGTTCGTTTTTTGTTGTTTTGTTTGGTTGTTGTGTCTTCTTCTTCTTCTTCTTCTTCTTCTTCTTCTTCTTCTTCTTCTTCTTCTTCTTCTTCTTCTTCCCGTGTGCATTTATATATATATACATATATTCTCCCCATTACACCCACCTACCCCCCGGCCCCCTCCAATAAAGAGATGTGTATTCGTACGAACGAACGGATAATCACTGTTGTAGTAGTTATAGTTGTAGTGGTAGCAGCAGCAGTACTTATATTGGTGGTGGTAGTTAATATTAGTAGTAGTGGTGGTGGAAGTGGTACAAGTAGTAGCCGAAGTAGTAGTAAGAGCAGTAGCAGTAGTAGCAGTGTAGCAGAAGTAATGTTGTTTGTTAAATATTTGAAAAGCTTTCACAAACGACGAATGAAACTGGTGGCCATTGCCAACGTCATCGTGTCTGAAGTGGCCATGGTAATTGGTCTCTCTCGTCCTCCATCTTCTGTGAGTTGTGCGAAACACACACACACACACACACACACACACACACACACACACACACACACACACACACACACACACACACACACACACACACACACACACACACACACGTGCGCGCGCGCACACAGTGACTAATATAATACACACACACACACACACACACACACACACACACACACACACACACACACACACACACACATAAACACGCATGCACACACGTACACACACATAATCACGCATGTATGCAATCACACGCACACACATGCAATCACACGCACACACATGCACTCTCTCTCTCTCTCTCTCTCTCTCTCTCTCTCTCTCTCTCTCTCTCTCTCTCTCTCTCTCTCTCTCTCTCTCTCCTCTCTCACACACACACACACACACACTCACATACACGCCCCCTCCCACCCATCCGCACACACACACCAATCAAAACCCAACACTTCTATGCAGAGAGAATGACTGAATGACTAGCAGTAATCGGTCTTTATTTCTACAAATCAATACTACAACCAAAGTTACGCCTTGCATTTATTAATCCGTAAATGATATTGCACAATAATCCGTAAATGATATTGCACAATAATCCGTAAATGATATTGCACAATGATCCGTAAATGATATTGCACAATAATCCGTAAATGATATTGCACAATAATCCGTAAATGATATTGCACAATGATCCGTAAATGATATTGCACAATAATCCGTAAATGATATTGCACGATAATCCGTAAATGATATTGCACAATAATCTGTAAATGATATTGCACGATAATCCGTAAATGATACTACACAATCGTAATAAGCACAAGGAAGGCAAAGGATGGAACCGTGGCGTACCTCCGACATGGCTGTGGGATAATCACTCCGACATGGCTTTGGGATAATCACACCGACATGGCTGTGGGATAATCACTCCGACATGGCTTTGGGATAATCACTCCGACACGGCTGTGGGATAATCACTCCGACATGGCTGTGGGATACTCACTCGCGTCTCATTTATTTTGCCACTTGCAGATTAGTTGTGCCTTCTTCACAGGACTGTGCCACGTGACTGTCATGTCTTCCCACATGTGGCTGTTCTTGGCGGTTCTTCATCGTTACCTGGCTGAGCGGCGGGAAATGGTGGCCGCGATCAGCCCGGGTTTGTTGGCAAAGTTGTCGACGGGAGCATACGGTACGCGGCACAGACAAACACAGGCATGTGCATACCTAACACCACCAGAAAGACAAGTACAGACACGTGCATATCTACCACCTCCACAGAGACAAATACAGACATGTGCATACCTACCACCTCCACAAAGGCAAATACAGGCATGTGCATACCTACCACCTCCACAAAGACAAATACAGGCATGTGCATACCTACCACCACCACAGAGACAAATACAGACATGTGCATACCTACCACCACCAGAAAGGCAAATACAGACGTGCATACCTACCACCTCCACAGAGACAAATACAGACATGTGCACATCTACCACCTCCACAGAGACATATACAGACATGTGCACATCTACCACCTCCACAGAGGCAAATACAGACATGTGCACATCTACCACCTCCACAAAGGCAAATACAGGCATGTGCATACCTACCACCTCCACAAAGACAAATACAGGCATGTGCATACCTACCACCTCCACAAAGGCAAATACAGGCATGTGCATACCTACCACCTCCACAGAGACAAATACAGACGTGCACATCTACCACCTCCACAGAGACATATACAGGCATGTGTATACCTACCACCACAGAGACAAATACAGACATGGGCATACCTAACACCACCACAAAGACAAATACAGACATGTGCATACCTACCACCTCCACAGAGACGAATACAGGCATGAGCACACCTACCACCAACACAAAGACAAATACAGACATGTTCATACCTACCTCCACAAAGAAAAATACAGACATGTGCATACCTACCACCACCACAAAGACAAATACAGACGATGGCATACCTACCACCTCCACAAAGACAAATACAGACATGTGCATACCTACCACCACCAGAAAGACAAATACAGACATGTGCATACTTACCACCACCATAAAAACAAATACAGACATGTGCATACCTGCCACCACCACAAAGACAAATACAGACATGTGCATACCTACCACCTCCACAAAGACAAATACAGACATGTGCATACCTACCACCACATATACAAATACAGACATGTGCATACCTACCACCTCCACAAAGACAAATACAGAGATGCGCATACCTACCACCACCACAGAGACAAATACAGACATGTGCATACCTACCACCTCCACAAAGGCAAATACAGGCATGTGCATACCTACCACCTCCACAGAGACAAATACAGACATGTGCACACCTACCACCTCCACAGAGACATATACAGACATGTGCACATCTACCACCTCCACAGAGACAAATACAGACATGTGCACATCTGCCACCTTCACAGAGACATATACAGGCATGTGCATACCTAACACCACCAGAAAGACAAGTACAGACATGTGCATATCTACCACCTCCACAGAGACAAATACAGACATGTGCATACCTACCACCTCCACAAAGGCAAATACAGGCATGTGCATACCTACCACCACCACAAAGACAAATATAGGCATGTGCATACCTACCACCACCAGAAAGGCAAATACAGGCATGTGCATACCTACCACCTCCACAGAGACAAATACAGACATGTGCACATCTACCACCTCCACAGAGACATATACAGGCATGTGTATACCTACCACCACAGAGACAAATACAGACATGGGCATACCTACCACCATCACAAAGACAAATACAGACATGTGCATACCTACCACCTCCACAGAGACGAATACAGGCATGAGCACACCTACCACCAACACAAAGACAAATACAGACATGTTCATACCTACCTCCACAAAGAAAAATACAGACATGTGCATACTTACCACCTCCATAAAAACAAATACAGACATGTGCATACCTGCCACCACCACAAAGACAAATACAGACATGTGCATACCTACCACCTCCACAAAGACAAATACAGACATGTGCATACCTACCACCACATATACAAATACAGACATGTGCATACCTACCACCTCCACAAAGACAAATACAGAGATGTGCATACCTACCACCACCACAAAGACAAATACAGACATGTGCATACCTACCACCACCACAAAGACAAATACAGACATGTGCATACCTACCACCACCACAAAGACAAATACAGGCATGTGCATACCTACCACCACCACAAAGACAAATACAGACATGTGCATACCCACCACCACCACAAAGACAAATACAGACATGTGCATACCTACCACTTCCACAAAAACAAATACAGACATGTGCATACCTACCACCACCACAAAGACAAATACAGACATGTGCATACCTACCCCACCACAAAGACAAATACAGACATGTGCATACCTACCCCACCACAAAGACAAATACAGACATACACATACCTACCACAAAGACAAAGACAAATACAGACATGCACATACCTACCACCACCACGCTATCCGTCCACCAGCATACACAGACACAGACACGCGCGCGCGCGCACGCACGCTTGCGCACATATTCATACAAACCCGTACATCCACACATTTTTATTTTTATTTTTATAAAACAACAACAACACAGACGCAGACACATAATTATAAATACACACCTACACACATACGAACACATAATTATACACACAAACCACCTACGAACACAGATACACAAACCAAACACACAGACGGACGCACGTTCAAAAACCGCCAGTCTAAATCCGCGTGCCTGTGTTACAGAAATAGTTTTTTATTTTTTTTATTTTTATTTTTATTTATTTATGTTTTTTGTCTCTTTTTTGTGTGTGTGGGGGGGGGGGGGGGGGGCAGGGGGCGATGAGTTGTTAACATGGTCTGATTTGATCTGTTTGTCTTTTTTATTCTGGAATGTGCCCTGTGCACTGTTTTTGTTGTTGGTTTCTTCTTGCTTTTGTTGTTGTTGTTTTTTTGTTTTGTTTTTTGCAAGAGAGTACATTATTTTCGAGGTATTAGATCTACGATTGCTTTGGCTGCTAAACGCATTGTGTGCTTATCTGTGCACGTGTGACAGGCATCCCCATAGTACTGGTAGTGGCTACTGTGTTCAGCGTAGGAAAAGCAAACTACAATCGCACAGCATCGGACCTGTAAGTGCAGCAGTCATTCCACATGAACATGCCTTCTACTTAAAGCTACATTTCTATTATTTTCCAAGTCTATAATTATGTCTCATTTGTCTACCTGTCTCCAAGAGGGTATTTGTGTTGGGAACACGTGCTGGTCCGTGTGTGTGTGTGTGTGTGTGTGTGTGTGTGTGTGTGTGTGTGTGTGTGTGTGTGTGTGTGTGTGTGTGTGTGTGTGTGTGTGTGTGTGTGTGTGTGTGTGTGTGTGTGTGTGTGTGTGTGTGTGTGTGTGTGTGTTTTGTGTGTGTGTGTGTGTGTGTGTGTGTGTGTGTGTGTGTGTGAGAGAGAGAGAGAGAGAGAGAGAGAGAGAGAGAGAGAGAGAGAGAGAGAGAGTCTGTTTCTCTGTCTCTGTCTCTGTCTCTGTCTCTCTCTGTCTGTCTGTCTGTCTGTCTGTCTGTCTGTCTGTCTGTCTGTCTGTCTCTGTCTCTGTCTCTCCTTCTTCTCTCATCTCTCTCTCTCTCTCTCTTCTCTCTCTCTCTCTCTCTCTCTCTCTCTCTCTCTCTCTCTCTCTTCTCTCTCACTCCTCCTCCTCTCTCTCTCTCTCTCTATCTTCTGTCTCTGCTCTGTCTGTCTTCTGTCTCTTCTCTCTCTGTCTGTCTGTCTGTCTTGTCTGTCTGTCTGTCTGTCTGTCTGTCTTGTCTGTCTGTCTCTGTCTCTCTCTTCTCGTCTGTCTCTCTCGTCTTCTGTCTCTCTCTCTCTCCTCTCTCTCTCCCTTTCTCTCCTCTCTTCTCTCTCTCTCTCTCTCTCTCTTCTCTCTCTCTCTGGTGTGTGTGTGTGTGTGTGTGTGTGTGTGTGTGTGTGTGTGTGTGTGTGCTGTATAGAAAACAACAATTACTACAAAATGACGTGTAATTCTGTTGTTTACGCAGATGCTGGCTCGGAGCGAAAGCTCTGGGAGTCTTCCTGGGCAGCGTCCTTTTACTTGCATTGGTAATAATAATTATCATTAACTCCGATTTGTCTAACATACCCCCCCCCCCCCACCGCACCCCCCCCCACCCCCCCACCCCCCCCCCCCCCCCCCCCCCCCCCCCGCCCCACCCCCACACACATACCCGTCTACTCCGTTTCAGGGCACAATTAATATATACATATTTTAAGAACTTCATTTCTATTGTCCCTCCTGGGTCAGTTCGGGTCGCCTTACCTTGTAAAGGCACAGCAGCCGCAAGAGCAGCGCTACCCGTTCCTTCAGTGTGTGCAGTATTTTCCTGTGTCCAGACAGTGGTATCGCTGCTGGTGCTTGGGACTTTTAATGCGCGCGCAGATGTTAGTGCGTGCGATTGCACACGAGGGCTGTACGGACACCGTAAGAGAGTCTGCACCGGAAGTTGTCTCCGGGAGAAAAATCCCTTGCCGCACCGGGGACTCGAACCCGCGTCAGTATTGAGCCAGACATTTCAGTCGGACGCTCTACCAACTGAGGTATCCCTGCCCCTGTCTGTATACATCCCAAAGTGGGGTCCAGACTGTCAATCACCCAGGCAGCTTTAGCCAGTCAGAGAGTCACAAATAATGCAGTTCGAATGCTTGCCCGTCAGCTTTGCCTGACAAACTGCAGCATGTAGCAAGCGAGTAAATGACTGAAGAACTCCGAGCAAAACCTGCACAATAAGTGATGGTGCAATTTCCTTCATGGCGGTATACGCTGTTCGGATCACCTGCAGTTCCGTGAGGAAGATTACAGTCATTTCAATGTAGCGGAAAAATACTCAAACGATCGTGACTTCCGCCAGTCAGTGTTGATTCCACCAATAATGATGTATACAGACCTTACGCAATGGGTCTGACTGGGTAACCACGAAACATGAAACACGATTTGTGTGTGCGTGAGCCAATGAGCCTTGGAGAAAAAGAGAGAAAAAAAAAGAGGGTGAAATTAATTCTTTGATTGAGATGTTAGCCAACGAAAATGACAGAAAATCGAAACCTGCATGCTGTTTAATATTAGCAATAATACACAATGCCCATTCTAATATAATTATCATATAAAGCTGTCCGTTGTGAGTTTGGAATGCCTTGTGAGTATATGATTGCACGTCACTGTCATGCCAACAATCTTCCGAGCACCCAACAAGCTGTAAAAAATAAACCCAAACAAGATAAGTCTTTTTCTTTCATTTTTCATCGTTTTTGACCGTTTATCTGTTGTTTAAGTGTCGTTTTGTGGATTGATAAAGGAGATTTCCCCGAAAATGTGCATACTGTGAATGCGTGTTAAAATAAATAAGCGTTCGTTTGAACCGTTTTGTGTTTGGGCCTTGTGAGTGAATTATGATGCGATAAATCGGCACAAAGAGAACATGATGATGATGATGATGATGATGATGTTTATGATGGTGACGATGATAATGAAGACGACGATGTTGTTGTTGTTCATGACGCATGATGATAACGGTCTGTGTGCTGCATATTACAGGTTACAGTCGTTGTAGCCCTTGGAGCTTGGAGACACACTGGCAACACAGTTCTGGAGAGTTACAACGAAAGGTCAGTATGAACAATTTACTTTGAACAAAACCGTTTAAAAAAATTTAAAAAAATTAAGCATAATGAAATTAGCGTGCGCTGCTTTCAATTTTACTTTGATATGTTCAGTTTCCAAACACAATTTTTCTCTACTGTCTGAAGAAGAAGAAGAAGAAGAAGAAGAAGAAGAAGAAGAAGAAGAAGAGCAACAACAACAACAACAACAACTCCCCTTCTCACCTCCCATTCTTTCCCCTCGCCTCTTCTCTCTCTCTCTCTCTCTCTCTCTCTCTCTCTCTCTCTCTCTCTCTCTCTCTCTCTCTCTCTCTCTCTCTCTCTCTCTCTCTCTCTCTCTCTCTCTCTCTCTCTCGCTCTCTCTCGCTCTCTCTCTCTCTCAAGGAGAGGTTGCCCGACAGGCATGCGTGCCTGAACCTTTGTCCTTGCGTAATTAAGTTCAATCAATCTCTCTCTCTCTCTCTCTCTCTCTCTCTCTCTCTCTCTCTCTCTCTCTCTCTCTCTCTCTCTCTTCTCTCTCTCTTTGAAAATATATTGTTACAATGTTAGCCTACCCACTACATCATACGTTTGCTATTTAGAGCGTCTCATATAAGTTTACTTGTTTGACGCTCAAGGAAATATCGTATTGTATGCTGGTATGCTTTCGTTAATAAAACTGTTTAAACCAAGAAGAACAAGAAGAAAAAGACTTGCAGAGCGCAAACTCTTGTCCGGAGAGACCATTCTAAGAGCATACAGGCACACACACAACACAGACACGCGTACACACGTGTATAATTGTACACTATGCACAGTTTACAGCCGACTTAAACAGGGACTTGCAGCGGAGGAAGATAGCGGCGCGAGAGCGGGGAAAACATGGCAGCCTGCTAGGTCTATTGTTTTTTTAAATCTTTCCAATTCTAACAGTCAAGGGAGGATTTTTAGTGGGAATCTTCATTTATAGAAAACATTTTGGGTTTGTTTGTTTGTTTGTTGTTGCTGTTGTTGTTTTTGTTGTTGTTGTTGTTGTTGTTGTTGTTGGTGGTGGTGGTGGTGGTGGTGGTGGTGGTGGTGGTGGTGGTGGTGTGTGTGTGTGTGTGTGTGTGTGTGTGTGTGTGTGTGTGTGTGTGTGTGTGTGTGTTCTCTTGTCTTTTTTCTTTCGTTTCCTCTCTCTCTCTCTCTCTCTCTCTCTCTCTCTCTCTCTCTCTCTCTCTCTCTCTCTCTCTCTCTCTCTCTCTCTCTCTCTCTCTCTCTCTCTCTCTCTCTCTCTAGAGTGGGGTGATTTGGAGGTGGGTGGGAGTGGGGATGACAGATAAGGAAGTGAATGATACATGGTGTATGTTAAAAAAAAATAGTGCATTCATT
>JABMCL010002885.1:1217500-1222500 GCA_018857735.1 Alviniconcha marisindica | reverse complement strand
TGTCTTTTTTGTTCCGCTTGTGTGACGTCTGTCGAGCCCTGATTAACTCCCTTGTGTGCTGAGTCTGCTAGGAATTCAGAGGTGGGTGCACGTGCCTGCAGTTCTGTTACACTAAAATAATCATACAGACCGCGGTTTGCAGCTGCCCTCGTGTAAATAGACCGTTTCACTAACAAACCTGCATCGCATGCAAACAAAGAAAAAAGAACCTGCATACAGGCTGAGATTAAATCACTTCCGCCTCAGATACACTTCTCTGATTAAGGATCCGTTCCTCGCTGCCTCTGACTAATCCTAATGTTCTTTGCTCACAAAATGTTTTACAATACAACAATGCTTTATTAATCCTTAAATAAGGAAATTCCGTCGTCTACCTTTGACGAAAAGACGTTTTACTCGAAATGTTTTTTTTTCTTTTTCTTAGAGCTTCGCCTTCCTCTCCCTTCAGAACACTTTTAAACGCACCGAATGGGTCCCCGAACAGGGACCTCATAAAGCTGAGAGCTTAAAATAGACCTTCACCTGTCCCTCTCAGGCTGTAAAAATGCCGTTTTGTTTCGCGTGAACGGGTTTTGACAGATGAGGTCTTCCAGTTCATGTAGTTTTTTTAGGTTTTTTTTTTTTGGGGGGGGGGGGGGGGGGGGGGGGGGGGGGGGGGGGGGGGGGGGCAGTGGTGCGATGTTGCCCCAAAATGGGCAATTACTTACGTGGGAGCAGAGGTCAACTTTAGTTCACTAGAAAGGGGTTCCGAATTTAAAAATAAAAATTAAAAATAGGACAACACAAAACAGGTGCAAAATTTCAGCACAAACATCTTTTTGTGTCTTCCTGTTTAAAATCAGCGTGCTCTTTAAACTGTTGTGTGTATTGATCTTGTTTCGGAAAACTAGCATTCAACATTGTTCCAGTTGTTTTTTTAATACGAAAGAGGCGAAGAAGCCCATTTGAAAGGCAGCTTAGATCAGACCCAGATTTGAGCTCTTGCCGGGACAGGTGCGAGTGTAAAACACCGATAGAGTTACCTTCCCTAAACGTAACTGCCCACTGTGAACACTGTGATAGAGTTACCTTCCCTAAACATAACTGCCCACTGAGAACACTTTGAAAGGTGGGAGTGTAAAACACCGATAGAGTTACCTTCCCTATAGGTGACTGCCCGCTGTGAGCACTCGGGAAGGTGAGAGTGTAAAACACCGATAGAATTACCATCCCTATAATTATGTGACTGCCCGCTGTGAGCACTGTGAAAGGTGGGAGTGTAAAACACCGATAAAATTACCTTCCCTATAATTATGTGGCTGCCTACTGTGAGCACTGGGGCAGGTGAGAGTGAAAAACCACCGACAGAGTTACCTTCCCTATAGGCGACTGCTCACTGTCAGCACTGGGAGTGTAAAACGCCGATAGAGTTGCCTTCCCTTTATGTAACTGCCCGCTGTGAAAACTGGGGCAGATAAGTGTGTAAAACACCGATAGAATTATCTTCCCTACACATGACTGCCCGCTGTGAGCACTGTGGCAGATGAGAGTGAAAAATAACCGATAGAATTACCTTAATATAGATGACTGCCCGATGTGAGTACTCGGGAAGGTGAGAGTGTAAAACACCGATAGAGTTACCTTCCCTATACGTGACTGCCCACTGTGAGCACTGGGAGTGTAAAACGCCGATAGAAGTAATTACCTTCCCTATATTGACTGCCCGTTGTGAAAACTGAGGCAGATAAGAGTGTAAAATACCGATAAAGTTATCTTCCCTATACGTAACTGCCCACTGTGAGCACTGGAGCAGGTGAGAGTGTAAAACACCGATAGAGTTACCTCCTCTATACGTGACTGCCCGCTATGAGCGCTCGGTCCACTGACTGCAGGATGGCAAAAGCAAAGTTGTAATGAGATGGCAGTTTATTGACCACTACAATAAAAGTCCTTCGGTAATAACCCATGTTGTCCTGCTTACCTCCCGATCACTGTTCCTGCCAACTCTGTTATTGCAATATACATGCCATACATCATTATGATTGGATCTGTATTATATAAGCTTGAATGTATACTAGTGCATGTAATGCTATAAGTTATGTATCAGTTATTATACACTGTGACGTCCGTATCTGCAATACACATGTCAGTACAGTTCACTTTGGTGTCACGGTGAACTTGCTCCATGTAATTATGAGCCAGGCTGCATTTTTTTGCGGATGAATGTTTGTGAATATACGTATGTGGCAGAAACACTTAGACTGAAGTCGCAATGCCACTTCAATACAAACTTTCTCCACCTCTTCTTGGTCAGCATGCACCAGTCTAAAGAAGATCCGCGACGATTGTCACCAAGGTCACCGAGATCGAAAGTGAGGTTGGGATCTGTATTGACATGTGGTAGCTGTTATTGACTTAGGCCACGGAAGATCGCAAAATCGAAAGCTAGTTTGAATTGTGAAAATATTTATACCCGACTCCTTTTTTCGATCTACTGACCCATCGTCGCCTAGCTCATTAAGAAAAGGAAGGGTTAAAAAATAAAATAAATCCAACCTCGCTTTCGATCTCGTGACCCGCCGTGACCTATCACGTTAAGAAAAGAACGGAAGAAAAAGTATTTCAGTGCAGAACCCAGCCTCGCTCTCGATCTCGTCCCCCGCCCTGACCTAACACATTAAGACAAAAGAATCAAATCAATGCGGAACCCAACCTCGCTTTCGATCTATATATATATATATATATATATATAGAGAGAGAGAGAGAGAGAGAGAGAGAGAGAGAGAGAGAGAGAGAGAGAGAGAGAGAGAGAGAGAGAGAGAGAGAGAGAGAGAGAGAGAGAGAGAGAATTTAATACAGAACCCAACCTCGCTTTTAATTTCGTGATCCGCCGTGACCCAGCTATCTCAGTAAGCCTCTTTTTCATGTGCAAAAAATATTGCGGGATAGTTACGACAAATCCATAAACTAGGGCGTTCTCGCCGGAAACTGACCATAATTATACAGTGGTGGTCCCCGATGACGAAAGTTTAAATTCCGCTGACAAATTACACCGACTGCAACATGGTCTTTGATATCAGCTGTGAAAACAAGCTTGCATCAGGGATCATGTGGATATTGTCAGCCGATTTGTTTTCAACCTACTACGGGTATGCCCTCCAGTGGATACGACACGTGTGAATAATATATAGCACGAATGGGAGTGACAAAGTAATGACAAATAGATAAGCAGATGCTTAATTGATATCAAATGGCAATCCAACCTCTGATGTCATATTATGGGACACAGCTCACCAAATCGCAAGTAAATGTTTTGCCTACTAGTATCTTATATACTGGTCATGACATGTCGAGTCACTGTTTCATTTAAAGATTTATTTTTATAGTTAACACCAGCAAAAAATAGTGAATCAACTGTAAGCCAGAAACTGTGATAGCAAAAAAAAAATATCCCTGGCAGCAGGCAGAGCGAGCAAAGCTATAATATATTATGGCCTACTGCGGCACTAAAAGAAGACGTTTTCGTTGTTGGCTGAGGCAACGAGTTCTGCTTCTGCGGCACCTCTCGATAGTTAGACAGAGGGGTGGGGAAGGGGCGGAAGAATGTGTGGGGGGGGTGGGGGGCTGGGGGGGGGGGGGGGGGCAAGACAGATATGAGGCGAGAGAGAGAGGAGAGAGACAGAAAGAGTCAGAAAGAGGGGAGACAGAGACAGACAGATATAACCAGAGAGACAGGCAGATAGACAGACAGACAGCGACACCGACACAGACAGGGAGACAGAGAGACATAGACAGAGAGAAACAGAGACAGAGATAGAGACTGAGACACAGACACAGACGGAGAGACGGGGATAGACAAGCATACAGAAAAAGAGACAGACGGAGAAAGAGACAGACAGACAGACAGACAGAGACGCGGGCAGACAGTCACAGAGAAAAGAAACACTACATAAATCAAAACGAACAACGAAAGATTAAAACACAAGCGGCTATGTCTAGATCCTACACATATCCTGTCAGGTGACGTCATAATAAAGCCGCATGGTCCGGAAGCTCCAGGAAGTGTCACAAAGACAACGCTGTACGCATTCATTGTTCCTGACGTATGCTCATATATATCTACATGGTTAGTCAGCGACGTATTAATTAATGCGGCTGTGAGACAACGGTAGACTATAAACGCTTTGGCCAGAGTTCGCGCATTGCTCAAGGCAAGATCGCTTGCAATTTGACCTTCGCCTTGGCAAGACCACATGTTCATTGGCTGATGAGGATAATTATCAACAAACAAGGGAGATAATTAGCACTGAAGAGACGTCACACGGACACGAACAAAGACCTGAGTTTTCTACGGTAGCTCTCACCTGTCGTGCGAGTAACTGCAACGTACACAAACTGTACCAATGGTAAATCCTCACGTACACAAACTGTACCAATGGTAAATCCTCACGTACACAAACTGTACCAATGGTAAATCCTCAGATGATGATAAGGAGGAGGAGGAGAACGAAGACGAGGAGGATATCAGCAAAAAAGGGGAGATAATTCGCGGTCCAATGACGTCAGGCGAAAACAACAACAAAGTCCTGACTCGCCAGTTGTAACTCTCAGCGACTAAAAACACACGGACTAATCAAACTCTACCGAAGGCATGTCCGCAAACAAGGAGGAAGAGGAGTGAGACGAGGATATTAATAATAATAATAATAATAATAATAATAATAATAATAACAATAATAATAATAATAACAATAATAATATCAACAAACAAGGGAGTTAATTTGGGCTCGAAAGACGTCACACGAACACGGCTGCAAAGACCTAGGTCACTTACGGTAACTCTCACCTGGCCTGTGTATAAATACAAGGTAAATAAACTCCCCCAAAGGTTCGTCCTCAAATTTAGAAATATTGGTGACAACAGTGCACATACAATTTTCTTTTATCACGCGCTCATCAATGCCCCGAACGCCTACAAGAAGAGCTTAGCACAAAGAGTCCTACTCACAATATGCTCCTAA
>JABMCL010002885.1:1192500-1210000 GCA_018857735.1 Alviniconcha marisindica | reverse complement strand
TTAAGTCGGCTTAATCTTGGCCTATACTCTCCCACACACGCGCGAAACGATAGCGCTAAGGGACTGACCACTCGCATTTACAGAGCTCAGGAGCTGTGTGAAAGTCGAGGCAGCCGTCCTGGGCTCCCAGTCCCTAATAGCCGTTTTGATATCTGTGGACGTAAAGCAACATTGAATTGTAATACTTCAGAGGTCATGGAGCTGTGTGACAATCGAGGTGGGCGTTCTCGGCTCACAGTCCCTAAAATCCATTGTGGTCTCTGTGAATGTAAAGCAACACTGAACTGCGTGACCCCTAGCGATTAGTCAGATCGCTCCGCCCACTTAGACACACGAAGTAAAAAAAATAAAAATAAAATACGTGTGTTCCAACTCACGCTTCCAATTGATAACACCCAATCAGGCGCTTGATCGTTGTTTTCGAAAACAGCACGGGCGTGTGCCTTGCTTTCACGACAGCGGTACTCGGTCAGATCGCGGGCTTTCCTGTACGCGGGCGCTGATTGGCTAGAGCTCATCTGTCAGTCAGAGGACGGCGAGGGGTCAACAACGGTCAACGAGTGCAATAGTGGGGGCGGCACCTCTCGAGTGAAAAGTGTGGGAAGCCTTTTGGAGTTCAGCGAATGTAGAGCGAAGAATTCATCCCTCATTGCTGCCGGAACCATCTAAGTTAGCCCCTTGCAGACTAAGCGCGGGGTGGGGGAGGGGGTTGCAGGGGGGGGGGGGGGGAGGGGGGAAGGAGCGGGGTGGGGGGGGGGGTGGGCGGGGGGGTGGGCGGGGTGGTGGCGGAGGAGGGCAGCCTAAATCGTCGCAGAAAATGACTGAATCTAAGTTTCCTTAGAATAGGCAAGGAAGTCGCGATCACTCCTGCATACATATTTGACTAGCTTCAGTTTACTGGCTATAACGGTTGATTCATCATCGTTGGAGTCCGGTTGCTCTTGTAGAGAAATTGAGCTAGATTTAATTTACTGAAAATAGCGGAATTAAGCTTATTAACGTTTGAGACGTGTTAGTTACACCTGCAGAAAAAAAAGGGGGAAAAAAGGGGCTTAAGTTACTGCATTATAGGCCTATTATTGCAGCTGATTTCTTGTAGAAATCTGGCTAGGTTTGATTTACTGGATATAGTGAATGGTCTACTTCTCGTTACTTGTGCAGAAGAAAAAGAAAAAAAGTTTCAAATATAGCATCCGATTTCTTCTTGTGCGGTCTCATTACCTCAGCGGAGAAAGCTGACAACGAATAGCTGTGATTTACTGAGCACATAACGGGTGATAACGTACTGCTTGAGTCCCCAGAGTGGATGCTTTTTCATGGCCTACGACAGTTTCTAGTCGGTCGGCATTTGTCACGCGACAGTGCCCAGACGACCAATGCTGGCTGACGAAAGGTGGTTTGGACAACGGTAACGTCCCGACAACGGTGACGTCCCGACAACGGTGACGTCCCGACAATGGCGACGTCCTGACAATGGTCACGTCCCGACAACGGCGACGTCCCGACAATGGCGACGTCCTGACAATGGTCACGTCCTCGACAACGGTGACGTCCCGACAACGGTGACGTCCCGACAATGGCGACGTCCTGACAACGGTCACGTCCCGACAACGGTCACGTCCCGACAACGGTCACGTCCCGACAACGGTGACGTCCCGACAATGGCGACGTCCTGACAATGGTCACGCCCCGACAACGGTGACGTGCCGACAACGGTTACGTGTGGACAACGATGATATCCCGACAACGGTGACGTCCCTACAACGATGACGTCCCGACTATCGTGACGTCCCGATAACGATGACATCCCGACAATGGTGACGTGCGGAAAACGATGACGTCCCGACAACGGTGACGTCCCGACAACAGTGATGTCCCGACAATGGTGACGTCCCGACAACGATGACATCCCGACAACGGTGACGTCCCGACAACGATCACGTCCCGACAACGGTGACGTCCCAACTCGTCCATTCCCATTGTAACCGTAATGGTTGACTGGCATAAAACACCAGGTTACTTACTTACCATTCCCATTGTTGGTTGGTACAAAATTAATGCCAGCTGGAGAGCTACCAGTGGGGCCCGCACTAAAGGCCGATGATTGGGACACTGAATACTTTGTCATATTTAGTCATTTGTAGGCCTAAGTAAGTAGCGTGACGAATAGCCAATGCATGGAGAAAAATATATAAGCGGCTGAATGATTCATCTTAAAATATTCACACACACACACACACACACACACACACACACACACACACACACACACACCACACACACACACACCCGCGCGCGCGCGCACAGCAACACACACACACACACACACACACACACGCACGACCGGACGCCAAACATATAGCATGCACACACAATGCATGCACGCACATCACATGCACACACACGCACGCATGCGCGCGATCACGCCACACACGACAGCACCCACGCACACCATGCACCACACGCACGCACGACACACGCACGCACGCACGCACGCACGCACCACACCACGCACGCACGCACACACACACACGCAGCACGCACGCACCACACCACACCACACACACACACACACGCACGAACACACACGGACGCACATAACATGCATGCACACACATGCATGACGCACTACATCACACACACGCACGCATGCGCGCGATCACGCACACACGCACCACACCCACGCACCACATGCACCCGCACGCACGCACGCAACGCACGCACACGCACGCACGCACCACGACACCACGCACGCACACACACACACACGCAGCGCACACGCAGCACGCACGCACACACACACACACACACACGCACGAACACACGGACGCACATATATGCATGCACGCACATACATGCACACACACAAGCATCGCACCACGCATGCGCCACGATGCGACGCACACACACGCAACGCACACCACGCACCCATGCACCCACGCACGCACACAACCACACACCACACGCACACACACACACACACACACACACACACAACACACACACACACACACACACACACACACACACACACACACACACACACACACACACACACAAACACAAAGTGTGTGGCACGCCTACTATGACCCTCGACTTGCTAAGGGTTTTCCTGTTGCCGTGGTCCATGATAGTTCTCGTCCCGGGTTTAACAGTCGTTTCCTCAAGTTGGGCAGCCGCACACAATTTATCAAACGAGCAAAGGAAGTGTTCTACACCTGTATCTCTCTGTCTCTGTCTCTGTCTCTGTCTCTGTCTCTGTGTCTGTCTCTCTCTCTCTCTCTCTCTCTCTCTCTCTCTCTCTCTCTCTCTCTCTCTCTCTCTCTCTCTCTCTCTCTCTCTCTCTCTCTCTCTCTCTCTCTCTCTTAACTCCCGCGCCTGCGCGCGCGCGCGCGCGTGTGTGTGTGTGTGTGTGTGTGTGTGTGTGTGTGTGTGTTGTGTGTGTGTGTGTGTGTGTGTGTGTGTGTGTGTGTGTGTGTCTGTGTCTGTGTCTGTGCGTCTGTGAACGAGCGAGCGAGCGTGCGTTTATGTGTTGTGTGGATGTGTGAGTGTGTGTGTGCACGCGCGCGCGCGTTTTTAATAGACGTAATTATCACAATGCGCTCTCTCCTGACGGATACAGACAGGCTGCACTTTTCTTATACCGGTCAACCATGTAGGTGGTCGGGACGTAATCATTGTCGGGGGGTCACCGTTGTTGGGACGTCATCGTTGCCGGTACGTCATCGTTGTTGGATGAAACCGTTTACGGGACGTCATCGTTGTACGGACGTCATGCATCAAGGTGAAGCATAGGATGCATTTAAAACTTGTCCTGGTAGATTAACGTTACCTTAAACATAAAATAATAATAATAGCTGTGTGACCTTACACGTATATCCTGCAGTCAGTCATATTCAGCCTTGTTATTTATTATTGTTGACTGCAAATAAGTTTATTTTTTTAGGTCGTTTGTTGTTGTTGTCGTTTGTTGGTTGGTTGGTTGGTTGGTTGTTTTTGTTGTGTTTTTACATAAATTTTTGTTCGTGCAACTTGCTGATACACGTTGTTAGCATGATGATTGTAAGATCAGTCACTTACGTGAAGAGACTTTAAATCAAAAAGGAAGAAGAAAGAAATCCTTATCAGCCAGCAAACACTGTCTGGTTTACTTTGAGCAAGGATGACTATTTTAGCAACTGAGCAAACTGGCTATCGTCTCAAGGACAAAATGTCTTAACTGATAATTAATCGTCCAGCTGACAACTTGCTACCTGAAAACTCCAAACCTCCCGGTGTCACTACAGAAACTGTTGCCTGGCAACTGTCGACCTCCTCTTTCTGCACCCTCCCTTCCTTTCACTCGCTATTACTGCAAGTTATGATAATATTGTTGTTCGATAAAAACCCATTGAACCAAAATTTACAGTCTGTATTGACGTTTTTCGTTCTCTTTGTAAAGCGCGAAGCACGCATAAAAGCATAATAAGAACGGTAGAAAGCTCCGTCTTAAAATAACACACACACACACACACACACACACACACACACACACACACACACACACACACACACACACACACACACACACACACACACACACACACACACACACACACACACACACACACACACACACACACACACAGACGCACGCACGCACACGCACGTACGCACCCACCCACCCACACACACACACACACACCGTTGATAGCGGCTCTTTTGTCAGCACGGGAAGGGGTATTTATGCGTCCATGTTACGAACCGGTGTAGGATAGTTGCGAACTGACTGAAATACCCAAATATAACAAAAATGTAAAGTCATTCATATTTTCAACTGTCCAAGATTCCATTGCCCACTTTGGTAGCTTCGCCCTAAATATAATAAGCTGCAACCAAACACATTCAAGCAGTTACTGGCATAAAGCCATTCTGTCTCAGTCTCTGTCTCTGTCTCTCTGTCTCTCTGTCTCTGTCTGTCTGTATGTCTGTCTGTCTGCCTGCCTCTCTATCTATCTGCCCCCCCCCCCCCCCACCCCCCACCCTGTCTGTCTGTCTGTCTGTCTGTCTGTCTGTCTGTCTGTCTGTCTGTCTGTCTGTCTGTCTGTCTTCTCTCTCTCTCTCTCTCTCTCTCTCTCTCTCTCTCTCTCTCTCTCTCTCTCTCTCTCTCTCTCTCTCTCTCTCTCTCTCTCTCTCTCTCTCTCTCTCTCTCTCTCTCTCTCTCTCTCTCTCTCTCTCTCTCTCTAATTAATCTTGTTTCTTGGTTGTTGTTTTCTGGTCTTCTCTTGTTTTTATGTTGTTTAATGTAAAAATCCTCCTTTGCAAAATGATTTCATTAGTCATGTTTATAATCGTTTACAATCAGCCTCGTTTGTTTAATGCTCATGTACTGATTATGCTTGTCCATGTTTTCATGAAAGGGAATAAACTTTGTTTAAATCAACGGAATGATTTTTGGGGCAGATGGCCTGGTCGAAACATTGATGCGTTTATTAATAGCATTTTACAATGGTAACTGGATTTTACGCGAAACGTCCTCGTGTTTTCCAATTTTCCGTTAAACAGCTTCACCTCAAAACCTTTCTGCACTGCACTCAGTGAACGGGAAATATGTAGGTCTAGATGCAACTGTAAAGGGCAAAAATGGCAGGTAGGGTGTTCGTTCCATAGAGGTTTGGAATCGAACTGTTGGTGTCTGGCACTTCTTTTTTTCTTCTTCTTTTTTTCTTCTTTTATCTTTTTCTTCCAATTTGTTGTATCTGCACGTATGGCTGTAACCGAGTGCATATGCAGAATGTGTTTGTGTTGTTGTACTCTGCATGTCGCTTTGTCAGTGTTCTTTTGTGTGTGGACGTCATTCAATCTTTTGCGTATGTTTTACGTGTTATTATTTTGGACGTCATTGAGAGAGCGCAACAAAAAACAAGAGGCCTCTCGCAGACATCACAGAAAAGAAAAGAAAAGAAATAAACAGGAATTTCTGGCTGTGGCTCGTTTGTTGTTGCTTACATCCAACCTTCTACTTCCATCGACCGTTTACATGCAAATGAATGCACGCACACTGACACGTACGCACATGCACGCATTAATACAAAACAAACGCGCCCGCGCCTGTATATGCATACACGTAAGCATACAAACGCATAAAAAGCGGCGATCACACACACACACACACACACACACACACACACACACACACACACACACACACCACACGCACACGCACACCACGCACGCACGCACGCACGCACGCACGTAGAGTTATGGTAAACAAGAAAAAGAAGAAGAAGAAGAAGAAGAAGAAGAAGAAAGAGAAGATTGAGAACAGTTTCATATAAGGACTTATGCGTTAACAGGCGCATGAAGTTAAAGTCTGGAAGCGATAGCTTTATTCGTAACTGCAATCATTATTAGCCAACGGAGAAACGGCGCAACGCTACTTCCGACGGACTGTGCATCAGACTGTCTCCTGGAATGACACTGGAATGCGTCTAATTTCACTCAATTTCAGTTGTGCGTCAGCCTCAGAAAGCGAGTGAAATCGCTCTTGTCACTTAAATGGAACAAACATCTCAGACAGTTTTGGTCGGTCAACGGATCCCAATTTCAAAATCAATTGCAAGTTGCCGTGGGATTTTTTTTTTATCCCCACTCCCCCCTCCTGCTACCCCCATTCCCCATCCCATCCGCCTTCTCTTTCTCTTTTCCTTTCATTCATTCTTTCTTTCTTTTTTTATTTGTTTTTTACATTTCAATGTCGGAGCCTTGGTAAGTTGCATATTTACTTGTGTATAGAGTATGCGCGCGCTTAATAGCAAGTGATTGTGGCGTGTGTAAGTGAGAGCGTGCGTGCGTGCGTGCGTGCGTGCGTGCGTGCGTGCGTGCGTGCGTGCGTGCGTGCGTGCGTGCGTGCGTGCGTGCGTGCGTGCGTGTGTGTGTGTGTGTGTGTGCGTGCGTGCGTGCGTGGTGTGCGTGCGTGTGTGTGTGTGTGTGACAAAGTGGAGAGACGAAGCCATCCCCAACCCCTGTTTCATTGCCTTCTTCCAGCTCATTCACCCTGATAAATATGGCCAGTGCAAATTGTTTCTCTTCAAGTAAAAGAGTTCAGATCTCAATACAGTTAATACGGCAAGCAAATTAATAATACAGTACACTCGCACAGGCAGCCACCCTTTTATTAATACAACACACACACACACACACACACACACACACACACACACACACACACACACACACACACACACACACACACACACACACACACACACACACACATCACTCACTCACATCACTCACTCACACACACACATCACTCACTCACACTCACTCACTCACTCACTCACTCACTCACTCACTCACTTACGCACGCCACAATCACTTGCTATTAAGTTTAATCAAACAGACATACCGACGTTGACATGCTTTCCGCAAGGAGACCGTTCTGTCCATTTCGGCCTCCAGACTTCTGACTGCCTTATTGCTCTAGGGGGGAAAATTAAGTTTAGACAAATGGCTCCTAATGGACATTGTTACGCAGCCAGTGGGTGACTAGCTTATGTCCTTCTTCTTCTTCTTCTTCTTCTTTTTTTTTTAAAATCCGTCGTCTAGACCTAAGAGCTCATCGTCCAGGAGTAACTAAGGAGTATCAACATACCAACAACAACAACAACAAAAAGAAAGAAACAAGAAAAGAAACAGAAAAAGAGCTTGTTCGATTCCAGTTGATGCGTTTAGACTGTCAATCATATGAGCACTTCAGCCAATCAGAACGTCACAGTTAATATCCCGCGCGAAGAACCCAAAGAGTGGCAGCCATGTTTTCACCCGCCAGCTACAACATCGCAGAGGAGCGACAGACTGGTTGATTTGGAACAGAACCTTCAAACTAAGTAATGATGCACGTTTGTTGACGTTGAAAGATAAGTGCCGCAAACATCTGCCGCAAATGACAATACTTCCAACGCTGAATCAAACTCAAATCGTGGTGCGTTCCGCAGCTAGGTCACCACTGGACCACATGCTGGTCAGACCGGAATTACGCTTGCGAGAAAAGAGGCAGGGGCGTGGGGTCCAGCCCGGAACCGTCCATACGTGATGATCCATTTCAGAACGCGCTATTCTCTCTGTCGAGCAGACTCACTGCGCTTTTTTTTTTTTTTTTTTTTTTTTTTTTTTTTTTTTTTTTACATTTGATTCTAAATGAGGATGAAGTAGAGCTTCATGTTCTCGGATGTCGGTTGACATGTTAGGGACAAATTGTGACCAATGCCGAAGCACGGTTCAATATCACTTTACGTCCACGGAAACCATAAGTTTTGTTAGGACGGAAAGCCCAGGACGGCCACCTCGACTTTCACACAGCTCCTGAACTCTGAGATTCTAAATGAGTGACTGTCGCTTTTTATCGCGGATTTTGAATATCCACCAAAGTTGTGTACTTACAGCGCTGATTGGTTGTCACATGGCTGGTGCCACGCGAAACTGCTGCCATCTCGGCACGTTCTGTGTATACCATACAGCCATGCACCATGTCACGTCACTTCATGCAAAGGCAGAATGACCGAGATCTTTTTGCGCGCTACTGCGGTAACAAGGGGGTGGAACAGATACAAAAAATAAGAGCCATCACAGAAAGTTGTCCCTGGAGAATAAAATTCTCCTGACGCTCCTGTCCGGACTCGAGCCCGCGACCTTTCGATCACAAGTCCAGCGCTGTAACCACTGAGCTATCCCCGCTCCCCGTGTCGTGTTCAAGCTGTCCGTCTCTAGCGAGAAACCCCAGACGCATGGTAAGGCAGGTATTATAAGTCGATCACGACTGTAATGTGGACACTTAAGGCTACGATCTTCTGTCGATCACGGTCCTGTTACTACATGGTGCACGATCAGTTGCTATGGCAAACCACGGACCATGATATGTCACCGTTGAGCGACTGATCGAACTTGCTCTTGTCACGAATGATGATGTTAAGCGTTCGTTCTTTGGCCCGATGGTTCCGACAGAGTAACGATAATGACCACCACGGTCTTTTTGTCTCTAATTCTCATAGCAACTGATCATATTTATATGATCTGCTATCGGTAGTAATCATATGGCCACATGATAATTATGATTATCATGTGGTCATACGACTGTTAGCGGATAGCGGATCATAGTCTTTACATGGGTTGCGGCTAATTCACGCCATTGATATTGCAGCAGTGTGTGTGTGTGTGTGTGTGTGTGTGTGTGTGTGTGTGTGTGTGTGTGTGTGTGTGTGTGTGTGTGTGTGTGTGTGTGTGTGTGTGTGTCCATTGGAACACCAAGCACCGGCTGTCTTTATTAACACAACCGCAGCTAGCTGCATTGATGCTTCATTGTGCTCATTCTTGTGCCAGTGTTATACTTTGGCGTAATCTAACACCTCGCTCGCGTTGTGTTTATTCGAAAGGACGTGAGGCGTGTGTTGATTTATTTGCCTCGTCGAGCCATATTGCACCTTTGTCTGCTGAAAGAAACCGACACCTACAACACAACCCCAACAACATCACAGACTCTCGTTTTTATTGTTGTTGTTATTTGCTAGTTGATTTTGTTTTTGTTGGTTTGTTTTTGTTTTTGTTTTTGTCTTACTGACTGAAGGAGGAGTAAGACTTTCAGCAATTTAATTCGACAACTCAATTCCACAGTCCAAATTAATAATCATAGTAACAATAAATGCATTTCTAATGCGCTGAATCCCTCTATGACTATACATGTGTGAGGCTCAAAGCGCAATACATGAAAGATTACAACAATATACAACCTAATTTAATAATGCATTATATATCTCACTCTATCGCCCGTTCTCCGCCCCCCCCCCCCCCCCCCCCCCCCCCCACCCCCTCCCAGCCCTCCCCTCAATCCCCCTCCACCCACAAACTCTGCATGCAAACGCATTACGAGACTTGAACACGTCCCTTTTTCTTCCGTTCAACAGTTCTTTTGGCATAGTCTGACCGTCTCCTGCTGAGAGGGCATCAAACTCCAGTTAACAACTAATTAACCCCTTCACTGCTCCAGCCTGTAAAATGTCCGGGCTGAAAGATGCACGGACGCGCCTCAAAAACAGGAAAGTTGCCGGTCTTATAGCAAATCTATTTTCAATGCTATGCGTTTTGATGAACATCCTTTCACACGCCAGAGCGAAAAAGAAAGCAAAAAAGCCTTCTAGGTTTCATATTTCGCATTTTATTGGTCGTTTTCAGTGACATCATGGCAGTGAAGGGGTTAAATAACTCTCCCAGTCATTTGGGAACAGTACCGTGTATTAATTTCCCTCCCGCACGAAAGACCTACCGCAACGGCTACCGCGCTGTTGGTCCCCCGAGAACACAAAAAGATAGGTTGTTTTTTTTCTCGCCTTTTTTCTTCTTCTCGACTTTGGAGGCAAAACATTCGATCTGTTGTAACATATTAATGACGGAAAGTGTTTTCTTCGCTATTTTAAAGCAACTGATTCGGCTACAGCAAAACATTATTGTCTTTGTCTGTAAAACACACACACACACACACACACACACACACACACACACACACACACACACACACACACACACACACACACACACACACACACACACACACACACACACACCACACACACACACACACACACACACACACACCACCACCACAACCACACAACGCCCACGCGCACACACCACCACCACGCCTGTCGCATTAAACACACACACGCCCACACACACAACACACACCACACACACAACACACATCAAACACACACACAAACACACAACACACACACACACACACACCAACACCTACCCCCCACTAAAGGGCCCATAACCAAATCAACCCAGAACAAATGCAAATTTACAAAAATGATGAGGATGGGGAAGAGGGTGGAGGAAATGGCGATGCACGTTAGTTCGCTCTGCCCATGTCTCTTTGCCTCCTAAGATCAAGCGATCGAATGTTCAAGACTCGATCATGTCAGTAATAGTCTTACCTCTTTCGCAAAAAAAGGCCTGCTGGATGGATTCATCAGTTTTTGACCGTCGTGACACGTACGTGATCATCGAATGTTGTCATCCGATTCGAACGACATTGCTCGTGAGGTTCGAAATCTGATAGACAGATGATAAACAGTTAATTAGTATGTAGGTTCACAGGGCGTTACACTCGGTGTACCGATCCATGTCCCTTACCGCTTAGGAATTTCGCAACGACTGATAGCGATCGACCCACATCAGGCTACAACTGACGACGTACTAGTCTATCACTGAATCAGTCAACCTATAATTATCTAGGTCTTTCCCTTTTGCTTCCTCCGCTTCACTCCCCTCCACAGAAATCATTGGACATCCTTAGTGGCATCTTTGTTGTTGTTGTTGTTGTTGTTGGTAGTGGTGGTGGTGGTGGTGCGAACTATAAGGAGACCGCAAAGCAAAACGCACTTTGACCGGAAAACGGAAAAGAAAAGAAAAAATGTGCCAAAAATAGTTGGAAACCTCGTAATATGGTTGTCCTCTCGATATATATGCAACGGAAGTATTTCTTTTCTCTTTGCTACGAATTAATGCACACATACACATCGGGAAAGTTCGCTCGCTTCCTCGCATTTTACCAATGAAGAGTTGACAAAAGTTTCTTCACTTCGTATTGTATACGTTCTAGAGGAGTTCATGGCGTCACAGACTTGATCAAAATGGTCGCACTCACGGTCTTGTTTTTCAGACTTGTAGAAGTCAATTTGTAGACCATAAATCGACCCCCAAAACGACTGAGTGTTTGTTTGAATTCTGTTTCTATCGACAGGACGTTTGATGCTAAATCGTTTAGGATCCCTTTAAAGGAACTAGCCTTGACAAGTTTGGGGACAAAAACAAACACACACACACCAAAGAATTTTTAAAAAAAAAAAAAAAGTTATTTAGTCGTGATTTGTCTGTTGCATTATTTTTTCACCTGCTGGAGAAATTTACCCAACAATTTGCCAATCATTATGAGTTAAAAATAGACTGGGGTAAAACTCAATAGCCTTTCTTCGTGGACTGACTTTCTTTTCTTTTTCTTTTCTTTTTTCTAGAACGCTGCAATAATTTATGCCATAAAAAAAATTCACCCTGTAGAGATAGAGACAATCGGTGACAAAAATGATTACAATCTGCTTCCGTGACCTGTACGCAAAACTGAGAGCTTCTGGTAGAACACCAGAAGCTCTTCTGGCACCAAAGACACTATAGGGACGACTAAACGAAGGGCGGAAGAAGGGGGTGGAGGGGGGGGGGGGCATAGTTCAGGAGCTGTGTGAGAGTCGAGGTGGCCGTCCTGAGCTGTCCGTCCTAACGAGCCTTCTGGTTTCCATGGACGTAAAGAATTATTGAACCATGCTTCGGCATTGGTCACAACTTGTCCCTAATATGTCAACTGACATCTGAGGACATTAAGCATCACTTCATCGTCATCAGGGCGGGGGGGGGGGGGGGGGGGAGGGGGAAGTGAGCCGGTTTGGTCTAGCGGTAAGGCGTTATAGGCTGGTAAGCAGAGGGACGTCGGTTCGAATCTGCTTCGGCTCTCCTTTCTCTTGAAAAGTAGTGATCTGTAGACACTGTCTTGTGACTTTGTCCCTCACAGTTATGAAACATTAAAATGGCTCTCATCGCTGCCCATCTTAATGCTTGAGTCATTCTGATGGTGACAGTGTAGCGATAGGTACATTCACCACCCCCCCCCACCCCCACCTTCTCCCCGTTCCTAATAGGTTTGTGGTTTCTTTGGAAGTTAAGCACCAGGTTTACTTACTTACTGGGGCGAGAAAAGCTCCCACAACGCGGTAATCAGCTCGTGAAACAAGAGTTAGTTATGGTGTCCAAAAAAGTCACCTCACTAAAATCGATATAAAATGAACGGCACGTTCAGTCACGAAACGTTCGTTTAACCTGCTCCAAGCACACGAGAAAATTAACCTGCGAAGGAGAGTTCGCTTAATGGTCCATTTAATTCTGGTGCGTGTATATAATGGAACAGATCTAGGAAAATGTACTCACCAATAAGACGAGAAACAGGGAAACAATAATACCCAAACACTTTCGACGATTCGTCTTCTTCATGTGAAAGAAGATTGACACACAACAAAAGAAGGAAGCAAAGAAGAGGATAGACAAGGACCTGGGGCAAGAAATGTTGAGAATGAATACGTACAATAAAAACGACGTCATTACAATGACGAAAATTAGGGGGAAGCATGAACTGCCCACATCAACCTCACCAGCAGTTGTTCGCTCATTCCTCATGCGTATATAATTTAAGTTTTCATTTTATCACCTCGTGCGAGGTTTTGCTAGTCTGCGATCCATTTTACTGAAAGAAAGCAAATGTTAAAAGTGAAAAATGATGCTCCCCACCCATATAGGGTTTCTTTCTGACGACTATTGTTTTCTGTCATGCCCTTCTTTACAACAGTTATGTTGGCAGTCGGAAACAGAAATACGCCAGCTATGAAGCTGTTCTGCATTGAAATACTGTCAACTATACTATCAGGACGGTGGCAACTCAATGTTAGAAAAGCAATTTTTGAAAAGGCTGTTTCCTAATGACGTCGCACGCTTTGATGAGCATCCGAGGTCTTCTGGATAGATATCTGGTATTCTGCCGTTTGTCCTGTTTATGAAGGAAGTACAGATGCGTGTGATGCTGTGATTGGATATAATTATATGCATCAGTAGTTTCAAGTTACGCTGCCGACTTTGTTAAAGTTTTGCTTAATTGTCATACGATTGGGTGAAAGTACCCGGGTGGGAGGTGGGGTGGGGGTGGGGGGTATGTCCATAAAGGGGATAGTTTGCTCGTGTAACTGCGTAGGAATGAAAACGATTGAGCTTAGTCAGATAACGTTAAGGACACACGCCTACAAACACACACACATTCACACACACACACACACACACACACACACACACACACACACACACACACAACACACAACACACACACAACACACACACACACACACACACACACACACACACACACACACACACACACACACACACACACACACACACACACATACACACACACACCTGCGCGCGCATGCAACAGAGAGAGAGAGGGGGGCAGACAGACAGACGAACAAACAAGCAAATAAGTATCTATAGACACCCGAGCAGTACAGAAAAGAAGAGAAGGTTCATAAACTGTGTCAATGGCTCACAAACTGTGTCAATGTTAACAATGTAGAATGTTCGAGGCTATTAATGATGCTTTTTTCCCTTGACGAGCATTTTCACCGTTCTTTCAAAACACCATTGTGCTGGAAGGGAAATGAACGAGAAATAAATCCTCTCGATTATCTCTGTACAAATGTCGAGACTTTTGTTGTTGTTGATGATCATTTCTTCCTATTTACCTCTCTCTCGGCATAATTATTTCAGGACTTGATATTGTAACAGCGTCTGAGTTTATCTTACACATTTTTGCGTATAATGGCTTACAAGTGTGCGCGCGCGCGTGTGTGTGTGTGTGGTGTGTGTGTGTGTGTGTGTGTGTGTGTGTGTGTGTGTGTGTGTGATGAGAGAGAGAGAGAGAGAGAGAGAGAGAGAGAGAGAGTTACGTATGTGACATTTAAACTCATACATGTACTTGACTTCTGTTAAAGTCATATTTATGTCAATACATGTACTTGACTTCTGTTGGTGTGACGCACCCCCAAAATTAATAAATTAATTAATGTAAAAAAAAGAAAAAAGATCTGTGTCTTGTAACAATGACAACACACACCGAAGGTCACAAGGACCAAACGCAAATACAAGATATTGTTTACAACATCTCAGACTATTGAGTGGTGCTAAAAACCGATGTATGTGGAACGTCATTTCTTTGACCGGTTTTTATCGAACCGGCAAACCGTTCCTAGAGCGGTCTCCGCAAGGTTTGAGTTATTGAAGTACAGCAAAATCGTGTCAGCTGTGACGTCAACAATTGCTGTCAGCACTGGATAATCGTTTCTATCTACAGACAAGCGCTTCCTGAGCATATCGGAGTGAGAACGAATGCGAGCATATACCCACGGCTGTTTCTGCCTAATATTAAAGTGTCGCTGTTCTTTTATCAGTCCCAAGAAGCAGCCAGACGTGAGCTATTAGAAAGCTGAAGGCAGTTGTTGTTGTTGGTGGTGGTGGTGGTGGTGGTGATGGTCGTGGTGGTGGTGGTGGTGGTGGTCGTGGTGGTGGTGGTTGTGGTGTGTGTGTGTGTGTGTGTGTGTGTGTGTGTGTGTGTGTGTGTTGTGTGTGTGTGTGTGTGTGTTGATGTGTGTCTGCTCTGCCTGTGTGTGTGTGTGTGTGTGTGTGTGTGTGTGTGTGCTGCTGTGTGTGTGTGTGTGTGTCGTGTCCTGTTGTGTGTGTGTGTGTGTGTGTGTGTGTGTGTGTGTGTGTGTTGTGTGTGTTGGTGTGTGTGTGTGTGTGTGTGTGTGTGTGTGTGTGTGTGTGTGTGTGTGTGTGTGTTGTGTGTGTGTGTGGTGTGTGTGTGTGTGCATATGCATGTGCGTCATTGTGTGCTTGTCTGTGCGTAAGTGTGGTTGCGTGACTCTGTGTGTGCGTGTCTATGTGCGTGCGTGCGTGTGTGTGTGTGTGTGTGTGTGTGTGTGTGTGTGTGTGTGTGTGTGTGTGTGCGTGTGTGTGTGTGTGCGTGTGTGTGTGTGTGGTGTGTGTGTGAGTGTGCATGACTGGATTCAAGAACACAAAAATACGGCATTGTTCTTTTCATTGTTCGCCGAAAGAAATTCAATACATGAACGTGCTATAACCAAGCGCAGTTGGCAGCAATATTGCTTGAGTGTCGTTCTTAATACCTATAAAAAGGAATTTTCAGCATTTTTTTATCCCCGAAGCCCAGTCGTTTTCCTTCAGGAGTGGCAACAACCATCATGCTGAGCATTACCCGACTTGTGTGCAATATGTATAATTTGCATGTCGTTTAAGGCCCTTAATTCTCTGATCGAAATATGGATGTTGAAATGTTTAGCTTGCTCGTGCAACGGACTGGGTGAGGTCAAATCACACAAACGCGATACAGACAATGTCGTGTATGCCTATATACGCATACAGCGTGGGCACGGAAGAAGCGAGATAGAACAGATCACCACTACCTGTACTGTTTTCACTGGGAGTCGAATCACAAGCTCACCAGGATTGTACCCAATGCCAAAGACGCGGACTGCCAGATACAAAATGGCAATGTGCTTTTTAACGACTTTCAAACGGTCGATTTTTAACAAGCTGAAATAAATTTCCTTAAATTAAAAGAAATTACTTTGACTAGTTTTTTTTATTATTTCCCCCATATACCATTCGTATCGACAGGGCCCGTATTACTTCTTGTCTTGGGATCCCCTTTAATCCTTTCTATACCTTTATGACATCGTATGACGTCCGTGACAAAATGTTTACCGTGTGCCACAACGAGACGTCCTTGGATGTCCTCCTCGAATTTGGCTGTATGGTTATAACGCATTCTCCCGTAAAGCCAAGTTCTAGAGAAGAAAGAATTGACGTTTTGGGTTTGGGGTCATCTGCGTGCGTGCTTTTCTTTCTTTCTTTCTTTCTTTCTTCTTCTTCTTCTTCTCTACTTCTTCTTCTTCTTCTTCTTCTTCTTCTTCTTCTTCTTTGGTGTTTTGGTGGTTGTTGTTGTCTTCTTCTTCTTCTTCTTCTTCAGAACTAATATGACCGTACTGGTTGACTGGGCGTAAAGCACTAAGTTACTTACTCTTCTTTTTCTATATTTTCATTCTTCTTCTTCCGACTGGGCGTAAATGACCAAGTTACTTACTTTCTGCTTCTGCTTCTTCTGCATCTTCTCCTTCTGAATTGCATCAGCATTAACACATTCCTTGACAGGGAAAGGGTTAATTAGTCGTATGATCATACATTAAACAGGTTTCTCTGTAAGCTGACCATCTATCTATACGTACATCTTCCTGTGGTGCATCGACCGCCCCCTCCTTCCCACTCCCTTTTCCCTCTCAACCAACCAATCAACCAACCAATCACCCAGCCAGCCCAGCATGGCATCAATTGCCTTCGTTAACCCCTTAACAAATCATCAGCCCTTAATGATGTTTACCACTTGGGCACACTTAGCACTTTCCTCCACCGTCAGAGTGAAGGGGGTGGCGCTGGGGAAGCACATCTGCGCGTACTTAACGTACGTCACTCATTGATTGAGAAAAATGTCTCCTGACACATTGTCGATGTGGCGCAGTTGGTCTCCGAGTACGGCTAGTCTGTGTGTGTCGCCTGACGCCTGAGCTGTTCATAAGGTCGTAATTTTAATGTTTTGCTGACGTTCACTTCACGGCCTGAACGTTCACCTGAAGCGATTTTCGCTTGCCCTCGAAGTTTATTCGGAAACGGCAAGCAAAGTCGTAATTTTAATGTTTTGCTGACGTTCACGTGAAGTCGCTTTCGCTTACCCTCGAAGTTAATCCAGAAACAGAAAGCAAAACGAAACAACAAAAACAGCGTCAGCAGTGCAAAT
>JABMCL010002885.1:1180000-1182500 GCA_018857735.1 Alviniconcha marisindica | reverse complement strand
CTTCTTCTTCTTCTTCTTCTTCTTCTTCTTCTTCTTCTTCTTCTTCTTCTCCCTTCTTCTTCTTCTTCTCCTCCTCCTCCTCTTCCTCCTCTCTTCTTTCTTTCTTTCTTCTTCTTCTGCTGATCATGTTGGCTGTGACACACCCTCCGAAACGTTATGTACACTATAAACACGCATCAGATATCATAGACAAAACAATCCTCGAGCTAGATGGTGTGGGTGGGAGGAAGCGTTGAATTATAAGTAAGGGAAAATTCTATTAATTTTCAATAACAATAAATCAGTGACAATTAATTCAATAACAATGAATAACTCAATAACAGCCCTATTAAACCTCTAGGGGAAGTTCCGTCTTGGCGGGATCGTGATCTTCAGTAACAATTAAGTCATCGTCGTCGATCGCATATCCTTCTTCCATTCCCCCGGGTAATCTTTACGAATGCCGCCGTCGTTTGCAGCCCTCACTGAAGTCATCGTACATTTTCTTAAAGGAACTAGCCTTCACGGGTTTGGCGATTTTTTTCGATTTGTTTGGTATGATTTTTGTTGTTGTTGTTTTAAACATGATTTGTCTGTTGTGTTATTTTTCTCATAAATATCTTGGGGTCGGTGGGAACATGTCGCCAAAATGACTCACAATTTATGTTATGTTTAGCATGTTTAGAAAAGAACACTAACATATTATTAAGGAGAATCCGAACACCTACAAAAGTTCCTGTTTGTTCTTTTATGAGAACACCTAGAAAAAAGTTGTTAATAATCATGCACAGTCCCAACGACTGTATTTTGACGTAGCTATGACTCCCACTCAGATATCGGGACTTTCTTTTTCTTAGAAAATTAATGTTTTTAACAAATTATAATTAGGTAATCCTCGATATAGTTAACATTTTACTTAGCACTGTTGAATTGTTACACTTCTGTTGGGTTGAATATAATTTTATGAATTAATGTTTAGTTTGTTTTGCCCTGATATGACCTACCAGGTTGACCTGGTCTTAAAACCACTTACTTACTTACTTACTTACTTACTTACCCTTTGTCCAAGAAGGAGGCATCGATGCTATAACTGTCTCGAAATAACCACTGTTCCAATAGTTAGGATATAAAACATTTAAAAAACAAACATAAGCGTTATTAATGGGCGACTCATGTGATGCAATTAACATTAAATGTGGAATTAAAATTCTTTTTAAGACGGTGTCTCGTGATCTCTCACACAGACTCCCATTAAATTGTACAAAGAATCACCTTATGACAGATCGCTTCTGCATAAAGTGAAATTTCCGAGTCATTAATTATACGCAGTAGCCTTTTTTTTCTTTTTCTTTCTTTTTTTGGCTTTAAGTTCTGTTTTGTTTTGAATGTGTTTGTCGTCGTTGTTATTTCAACCGTTTTTCGGCAAAACTGCACCAGAAACAGGAAAGAAAACGGGTAAAGCATGAGCATAAAACAGGAACTACAGAGGAGTGTGTGTGTGTGTATGTGTGTGCATGCGTGCGTGCGTGCGTGCGTGCGTGCGTGCGTACGTATGTATGTGTGTGTGTGCGTGCGTATGTGTGTGGTGTGTGTGTGTGTGTGTGTGTGTGTGTGTGTGTGTGTCTGTCTGTCTGTCTGTCTGTCTGTCTGTCTGTCTGTCTGTCTGTCTGTGTCTATAAGGTCCCCCCCACCCCCCACCCCCCACCCGCCCCAATGATGATTCAATCTTACAATATTTGGAACACAAATTAAGGCCCGACCTCTTTCCCAAGGCTATATACACATTATAGTCAAATCCAATAAGACCAGACATGATTTAATTGACTTACCAAATCTTCCGTTGAATTTTTCTACCGAAGTTAATTCTCTGACTCTAAATGGTACCGACAATTGCATTGATGACGTAAGCATCCCATCTTCGTCTCCAAACCCGTGGGCTAGACTTATCAGTTTGGCTGGCCGACGTTACAGTGTGCATTGCGAAGAAGTTAAGATGTTCGGAGATGATAGCAAGGCATGCTGTCACATGCACCTGGAAGAAGTTCAGCGTTGTTTTACGTGCGCGGAGACTGTACGGACAGGGAGCCCACGACGGTCATCGCGACTTTCACACAGTTCCTGAGCTCCGCCTTGAAGAAGAAGAACACTCGTAGCGTGATAAAACACGTACGCGATCAGCGTGAATGTCACATTGAATGCATGGCCGGATTGGTCAGAATAATGGCAATTACGTAGGTCACGTTTTGGATTTACCAGTTTCCCTGGTATATTTCATGTTTTTCTTTTCTTTCGTTGCTGCTTTTGTTGCTGTTGTTGTTGCTGTTGTTGTTGTTGTTGTTGCTGCTGCTGTTGCTGTTTTGTCAAACGGGAATTTTTTTATTGCCAGTATATACAGCTTGCTGACGCTTTAATTTTTTTCCTTTCTTTCGATTGTGCGAATGGGAGTTAACTCTTGTGAGCGACCCCAAGCGATCACGTGCGCAGGTGCGTCGGCTGCGCTAACTAACATTATGACATACTT
>JABMCL010002885.1:1160000-1165000 GCA_018857735.1 Alviniconcha marisindica | reverse complement strand
ACATGTTTCCTGCCATAGCGGCCCAAAATCGACATCTCTTCTCCAAGCAATCACTTTAAACAAACTCATCAAATCCTCGATATCTTCTCCCTCGAGAACACGTCCTTTTTCAGACCAAGCACCACGCGAAAACTACATAGCAGTTCTATGGCAACATCGCTGAGAACCTCAACGGACCGGGAAGAGAGCGTTTCGCGAACACCACCCTTTAAACCCTTCTCAACAGAAGAGTCTCGATCACCTTCCTCAAAGGGAAGCAAACCGGATAAATCCGGCAGAGGAACTAGACGCGGCAAATACTGAATCAAAAGCGGGGTCCTCATGAAATCCTTCTGTACAGCCGACAGACACCGGACGCAGGGGAATTTGATTTGCTTCCAGCTGAGCCCTGTTTTCTTGTCTGGCTGTGCAGACCTTCCAGGCTAAGAGTTTTTCCCCGAGTGTTGATAAAAAGTGTTGTTGAAGGATAATAATTATGTCGAATGAAGGACGCTTTGCCCCAAGCAGTCTGCATGATGTACGTGGCAGACGTCCCGGCTATACGGCATGAGCTATATAGGCTAGCTGTCTTGAATTCCTGTGGAGTCGCTTTAATCCTTCACACAGCCTCGTTCTTTCCTGTATATTATTTTTGACTGATGTAGAGTTTCTATGATTTCGTTGGGGTTTCTTTACCTCGTGTGTAGAGAGTCTTTAATTACTGTATGGCCTCTCTGGAAAGTTGACTGACACCGTTCGGAAAGTTGACTGACACCGTTTGGAAAGTTGACTGACACCGTTCGGAAAGTTGACTGACACCGTTCGGAAAGATGGTAAAAACGCACGAAAGCTAAACAAAGAAAGTTTTTCCAACGCATGACGTGGACATCCGGTTGTACTCTCTCTCTCTCTCTCTCTCTCTCTCTCTCTCTCTCTCTCTCTCTCTCTCTCTCTCTCTCTCTCTCTCTCTCTCTCTCTCTCTCTCTCTCTCTCAGAGACAAAAGAGACGCGATCGATTGTAAATGTCCAAAAACTCTTCGAAGGATTTTTTTTCGACGGCATAGCGAAGTTTCCGAATAAAATAAATTAAATAAAAGAGACCCCATACAAATCGCTGTTGGTTCCTGTATGTCCATAATAGCAATCAATAAAGACACGACACAAGCGTAAAGAGAAGAAAATGGTACATCTTAACATCGGAAATGCCACTGAAAATGTCTTTGTGAATTATTCATAGGGAGTCGAGCGCAAACAATGAGTGGAAACCAACAACGACACTTGGATGATGATTTAATTATGAACGTGGTGTTTTCGTATTTTTAGATCAAAAAGATGACAACGCAGCAGCACAAAGAAAGATGTTGATAGAGGTTGCATGGGCTGTAACCAAAGTCAAAGACATTTCTCGCACATAGCTGTTCACAGGCAGTCTCTTTTTCTGTTGTGTTTGTATCAACATCCTTGGTTCTATGTGCTCGTTTTAATCATTCATTCCAGAAAATTATCCGATAGACACAGACCGGTTCATTTTTGTCCCGATTCTACGTTCGAATGTGCTACAAAAATGAATCAATACCATGGATGTGAATGCTGGTTATTATTTTGTTTGTTTGTTTGTTTAAGAATGTACAATTGGTGGAGTTACTCGCATGCTAGATGAAAGTAATTGTATTTGTATAGGTGACACAGGTCTTTGTTGTGTTCATGTGGCATCTTTCGAGAGCCTATTAAACAGAGCTCAGGAGCTGTGTGAAAGTCGAGGTGGACATCCTAGGCTCCCCGTCCCTAATAGCCCCTATGGTCTCTCAATGTGGACGTAAAGCAACAGTGAAGAAGGTTATTAAATCCCTGTGTGTGTTGTTTGTTTGTTTGTTTTGTTGCTTCTTCCACCGAAGAAATACCTGTAATGGGATATGAATAATGGCTGCGCTGTCCCCTCCTAGCTCCCTTTGCCCCCTCCCTCCCCCCTCCCCCCCCCCCCAACCCCCACCCCGCCTCTCCCTCCCCGGTCAGTTTTAAAACCTGTCGTCTAAGTGGTACATTAAATGCAAGAATCATCTAAATATATTGAACACAATGTCAGCCACACAGTCAGTGGTCCCAAAGAGCAGATTAAATGATGTTTCAACGATGCCGCCACCACCACCACCACAATCACCACCACCAACAGCAACACCATTACTACCACTAATAGCAACATCATTACCACCACCACCACAGCTACAACAACAGTTTCGCCGATCTCTAGACAAACCTTGAAAGCGTGGATTGAATCGGAATACATGATCGCATTACTGCTTCCTGCTGACAGATAATTATGCCAAATAAACAGACTTCTGCTGCTGGTTAATTCATCGTCTCTTCGTATCATTGGCGGGAGCTGCTACAAGTATCATTTTTGTCGCGACAAAAGTAAGCTTGCCGCGACAAAACTGTTGTCGCGACAAAATTGTTTGTCACGACAAATGTTCGTCGCCACAAAGGTTTTGTCGCGACAAAAATATGTTTGTCGCGACAAGCATACTTATGTCACGAAAAAATACGTGTTTTGTTGCGACAAACACGTGTTTGTGGCGACAAAACGTTTGTGGCGACAAAAATGATACTTCAGTTCCCGCAAATAATATCTTCGACGGTTCGCCGGCAAGAAGACGATCGTTTACCTCCAGATCAGACTTAGCTTGGGAAGAAAGTGATCGGATGAATGTGTCTTTGCATCAGATGCGAGGGTTGTGAGTAAGTAAGTAAGTAACTTGGTGTTTTACTCCCAGCCAGCCAGTGCAGTTGTATCGGGGCGAGGGGTGTGGTATATGGCTGCATAAATATGTTAAACTCTAAAGCACACCACAGTGTTCAAATGACTGCCTTTTTGCATTCGATACCCTTGGGGCGGTTTAGAGATGTATATATCTAGAGCTCTATCAAACTCCACAAGGTGATATTAATTAAGTGAACGTCTCTTTACGTTGCATGCATTTTACGTTGCACATTTCAAGCAGCGACTACCGACTTAACTACCTGCCTCACGTGAGGCTGAAACAGCCCTGGTGTCAACGCTAAGAGCGTGATTGAATGATACTCATGCAAATGCGTTCAAAATGACCACCTCTTTGTATAAAAAAAGCGTTCACGTGCGCGCGTGCACACACAACACACACACACACACACACACACACACACACACACACACACACACACACACACACACACACACCACCACGCACGCACGCACGCACGCACGCACGCACGCACGCACGCACGCACGCACGCACGCACGCACGCAGCACGCACACACACACACACACACACACGCACGCACGCACGCACGCACGCACGCCACCACACACAACACACACACACACACACCACACACACACACACACACACACACACACACACACACACACGAGCGCGCGCGCGCACACGAGAAAAATAAAGAAACAGACAGGCAGACAGGCAGACAGACAGACAAACAGAGACAGACACAGAGAAAGACAGACAGACAGAGACAAACAGACAGACAGACAGACAGACAGAGGCGATAAAAGATCGCCTCTTGGTACTGGACATGAGTGATGTGATAGCTATACTAAATTATACACACACACACACACACACACACACACACACACACACACACACACACACACACACACACACACACACACACACACACACACACACACAGAGGAAAAAAGAAAAAAAAAAGAAAAAAAGCTGGCCACTATTTGTCGTTTAATCAATCCAGCACACGAAATTACCTGCTCATGCTCTGGGACAATGTGTATGGTGCAATAGATGTCGATCCATCGCATCCTGGAGCAGTTAGCCCGCGTGTAAGAACAGCATCATGACAATATCGACAATTGGATCATGTCAGTCGGCTCCAGGTTTTGGCCCTCGTCAATCAAGGAAACAGTTTGTTAGTTGACAGGATTATTTTTGTTTGTTTGTTCTTATCTGAATCATCGCCCTGATATAACCGACATATCATATATATCATGCTGACTGGGCTGTAAAACACCAACTTACTTACTTACTCTTACCTGAATCAACAAACAAGGGAGTTTAGTAGGGCTAGGAAAACGTCGTACCAACATGACCCAAACACAAAAAGGTTCAAAGGAACGCTTATTTATTTTGACACGGACACACAGAACAAATCAAAAACAAAAGTCGTACCAACAGAACAAAGACCTCAGTCACCCGAGCAACTTGGTGTTTTACGCCCAGTCAACCATTACGGTTATATCAGGGCGTTCAGTCACCCAAGGTAACTCTCAAATGGCATGCGATTAATCACAAGGTACGTAATTGTACACTTGCATGTACACCAAAGGTACCTCCTCTAAACCGACAATGAACAGGGACTTCCGACGGAGGAAGACAGCCGTGCGGAGCTGTAAAAATGGCAAGTCTATTCCTCTGGAAGAAAGGAATGTCTTGGTGTTAGATTTAAATGAGTCCAGAGAGAGTTTCTTTCAGAGGGGAAGGGTGGAGGGTTCAGAGTGTTGAGTTTGCAGAACGCAGCAGCAACAACAACAAATCCAGATTGCTGAACAAAATAAAGGACGATTGCACATGTGGCTGTGCTGTACATGGCACGCATGTTCCGCTGTCATGATCATTTTTCGTCAATTGTACGAACGGAAACCTTCAAAAGGATCCAAATGTTTTCGCGTGTCTGCATGTGTGTGAAACACTATGAACAGTCAGACAAGATGGTGGGCGGGGGGTGGGTCAGTGGTTAGAGCGCCGGACTCGTGGGTTGAAAGGGCGCGGGTTTTGAATACCTGGGAGGAGGGGGGGCGGGAGAATTTTTTTTCTCCCGGGGCGACTTTCCCGTGCTGACTCTTTTCGGGACCCGTTCCCGCCCCTTTTTTACCCGGGGAAATAGGGACGTTTAAAATCCCGTCATTCCCGGGCCAAAATTGGGGGGTGGGCCCGGTTTCAGCAAACACGGGGATAACCCTTACGTTGTGGCTTTTTCCCTGAAGTGACATGGTGCATGGTTATGGTTT
>JABMCL010002885.1:1147500-1150000 GCA_018857735.1 Alviniconcha marisindica | reverse complement strand
TCGTCGTCAGGGATTAGTTCTTGCGCGAACGACATTATCTTTTGCTGGATGGCTTTGTTAAGATCTAATTATGTTCAAGCAGCTTAATCAAGGTATAAAGGACGGCAATGAACTCGAGAATGCTGTATTATTTTGCTTAAATCTAGATTTTTTTTTCTCGTGAATCGAAACGTTACGACCGGGTGTCTAGATATAGTTTTGCATTGTAACTACGAGTCCTGCCATTGATGGCAACTGCATTCCGTCGTCAATGGATACCGGACACGTGAATTAACCAAGTGGCAAACAGTATTCTGTGCATACTTAGAGGCACAATCCGTTGTCAAAATCCGAATAGGGAGATGTCCGTATTTGATGGGAATCAGCACGGGTGACAAACAAGTTTCTTCCATGTTTCGGTCTGACTCAGGTCACATACATCAAAATCCTTATGATCCACGGTTGTTGTTTTCTCTCTCTCTCTCTCTCTCTCTCTCTCTCTCTCTCTCTCTCTCTCTCTCTCTCTCTCTCTCTCTCTCTCTCTCTCTCTCTCTCTCTCTCTCTCTCTCTCTCTCCGAGACATCCTGAGGGAGAAAGAGACACACAAACAGAGGGATTTCCCGAGAGAGGGAGGGGGAGGGACAGAGACAGAGAGACAAAGAGAGAGAGAGAGAGAGAGAGAGAGAGAGAGAGAGAGAGAGAGAGAGAGAGAGAGAGAGAGACAAGAGAGACACAATGAGAGAGAGAGAGGGAGGGAGAGAGAGAAAGAGAGAGAGAGAGAGAGTTCATTTTAACACCCACTCACTCAAGCGTAATCTATATCAAGGTAGGGCACAGAGAGAGAGAGTGTGTGTGTGTGTGTGTGTGAGACAGAGAGAGAGAGAGAGAGCGAGAGAGAGAGAGAGAGAGATCATGACCACTTCTGGCACCTCCCGGGAATTTAAAAACCTCAGCGCATCTTCATCAGCCGTGCGGAAGCCATGTCTTCACTAAAGAACGGACTTGGTGCATACTATCACATTTCCACCCACATGGTTATGTCCGGCGCTCAGTCTACAAAGAGGGTCGATTTAGCTGAGTGAGGACAACCTAATGAATCACATCTCTACTGAGCATCCTGAGCTGTGAGTCTTTCAACGCTTCCCCCCCCCCCCCCCCCCCCCCCCCCCTCCCCGCCCAACCCCCACCTGCTGCCGACCTAACGTGGAAGTGTTTTTCGATTGCCAGAGTGACTGGAGACCGGATGACCCATCTCCCATCTTTCTCTGTTCTCTAGGGACAAACGAGAGAGAGAGAGAGAGAGAGAGAGAGAGAGAGAGAGACAGACAGACAGACAGACAGACAGACAGACAGACAGACAGACAGACAGACAGACACAGACACACACAGAGAGAAACAGAGACAGAGAGACAGAGAGAGGCAGACAGAGAGAGGCAGAGACAGAGCCAGAAAGACACACACACACACACACACACACACACACACACACACACACACACACACACACACACACACACACACACCACACACACACACACACACACATTCTGATTATTTTTTTAAACCAACCCGTACGTAGATGAATGGTGTTCAGTCTTAGGATGCGGTAAATAAAAAAGGTGAAAGAGAGGGAGAGGCAGACAGGCAGACAGACAGATAGACACAAGGAAAAATGGTTTAAGAAACATAAAAATGGGTGTAAAAATAATTAATAGGTTGCATGTTTAGGTGCAGTAAGTGAAGGGGATGAGTGGAAAGATAATTATGTTTCTGACAAGGTTAATACTGAGCATAATATGCGTAACTGAATTGCGAAGAATCTTAGGGTGCGGTGACCGAGAGAGAGAGAACTCGAACTCAAACTCGAAAACTTTATTTTACAAGGATTGTAGTTTAGGTTCAGTCAAAACCCTGTCTAACAACTAGTCCTTGCTAAGCTACTGGTCAATAGATATCAAAGTACAGGCATTATTTAGAGAAAGATAGAGAGAGAAATTTATTATACAACGATTAATTTTAGACCGATGGCTATTCTTACAAACTGTCCCTGCTAATTTGCATGCCAGTAGACTACGTATAAAACAACAGTACCAACATTGACTACTATAGTCATGACAATGATGATGATTTTAAAATCAGAACGAAATCACTAGGACAGTGACAATTTTGATGATGATGAGAACTATGGTTATCGTACATGACGAACAACGAAGTATGACAATATCACACAAAGACAGACACACAGAGAGAAAGAAGGGGATGAAAGTTCTCTTCGATTATGCCCATGCAGACATGTCCACGGCTTTCGCTTGAGCTGGCACAACAAAACAATCGTGAAGGTGCTTTAATCTTCCGACACAGAGCTCACGCAAAGTGTCAAGGACTACGGCCAGACACGCAACTGGAACATCCGTCAATGCTGCGCTTACCTTCTACCGCAACCTTAATTACCTGGAACCTGATCGGTAAATAGTGTAACATTCCGTAGGCTACACGTACACAATAGCTGAGGACAGACTGC
>JABMCL010002885.1:1130000-1140000 GCA_018857735.1 Alviniconcha marisindica | reverse complement strand
TTTAAGCCTGTTCAGTGCAAATTACCATGTTTGTCTGTTTGATAGCCTTTTACGATATCGTTTAACACAGTTCAGTGCAGATTACTGTGTATGTCTGCTTGGTAACCTTCTTTTACTATAGCGTTTAACACAGTTCAGTGCAAATTACTGTTAATGTTTGTTGATAGCCTTCTTTTACTATATTTTATCGTTTAACACAGTTAAGTGCAAATTACTGTGTTTGTCTGCTTGATATCCTTTTACTATATCGTTTAACGCATTTCAGTGCAAATCACTGTGTTTGTCTGTTTGATAGCCTTTTACTATATAGTTTAACACAGTTCAGTGCAAATTACTGTGTATGTCTGCTTGGTAACCTTCTTTTACTATAGCGTTTAACACAGTTCAGTGCAAATAACTGTTAATGTTTGTTGATAGCCTTCTTTTACTATATCGTTTAACACAGTTCAGTGCAAATGACTGTGTTTGTCTGTTTGATAGCCTTTTACTATATCGTTTAACACAGTTCAGTGCAGATTACTGTGTATGTCTGCTGGATAGCTTTCTTTTAGGCTACTATATCGTTTAACACAGTTCAGTGCAAATCACTGTGTATGTCTACTTGGTAGCCTTATTGTACTATATCGTTTAACACAGTTCAGTGCAAATCACTGTGTTTGTCTTTTTGATAGCCTTTTACTATATCGTTTAACACAGTTCAGTGCAAATTACTGTGTATGTCTGTTTGACAGACATATTTTACTGTATCATTTAACACAGTCCAATGCAAATTGCTCTTAGTGAGCTTGCCTTAGTGAGCTTGCTATGCCGCGATTTTGTTGTTGTTGTTGTTGTTGTTGTTGTTAAATATAGAGGCATGGGCTTTTCTCCAAGTATTTTGTTTTCATACATACCTTACATGCGGGGATAGCTCAGTGGTTAGAGCGCCGGACCCGTGATTGAAAGGTCGCGGGTTCGAATACCTGCAGGAGCGGCGGGAGAATTTTCTTCTCCAGGGTCGACTTTCTGTGCTGACTCTTATTTCGGTTTCCGTTCCCCCCCCGTGTTACCGCAGTAGCACGTAAAAGATCCCGGTCATTCTACCAAAAGAGCAGGTGGCAGGTTACAGCTAAACACGCATACACCTTACGTAGGTGGCTGTGCATGAAGTGACATGGTGCATGGTTGTATGGTGTACACAGAACTTGCGCCGAGACGGCTGCAGTTTCATGTGGCACCAGCCATACCGGCCAGAGATGTACGTACCCAACTTCGATGGATATTCAAAACAAGCGCTATAAAAAGCTAGTCACTCATATAGAACCACATGCGAGCGCAGTGAGTCTGCCCAAGAGAGCGGAGAATAGCGCTATATAAGCGATCAGCAATCAAAAACATGCTGCATCGTTTTATCGATAGAGCAACGCTGTCAACACCTCTGGGTATGTGGGGTGATCTTTCAAATCATTATCCGTCAAGGTGTGATATTTGTGATAATAATATATGCACGTAATCATCGGAGGCTAAAAAAGAATATGTATTTTTTTTAGTTTTTAGGTCACTGGGTAACGTTACTTTGTAACACACGACCTCTAGTGTACTGATAATTATTTCAGATTCCACTTTCTCTGTGACTTGTCGACTAACATCCAAAATGGGAGTGGATTTATGCTCAGTGTTAGATCGTTAGGGTGCCGGGCTGGTACGATGGGCCCGGGGGATGGGCCGGCAGTCTGGGAGTGGCTACAACTTTAAGCCCTTCACTGCCCTTATGTCACTTGAAAGCGCCCAATAAAAGCGTGAAATTATAATAAGCCTCTCTCTCTCTCTCTCTCTCTCTCTCTCTCTCTCTCTCTCTCTCTCTCTCTCTCTCTCTCTCTCTCTCTCTCTCTCTCTCTCTCTCTCTCTCTCTGTCCTGCCTCTGTCTATGTCTGTCTCTGTTTCTGTCTCTCTGTCTCTGTCTCTGTCTGTCTCTGTCTCTGTCTGTCTGTCTGTCTGTCTGTCTGTCTGTCTCTCTCTGTGTCTCTCTCTCTCTCTCTCTGTCTCTCTGTCCTCTCTTTCTCTCTCCTCTCTCTCTCTCTCTCTTCTCTCTCTCTCCTCCTCTCTCTTCTCTCCCCAGCGCAAATACTCTGTGGTTTGCATGCCTTCAGCATGTCTTTCTTCATCAAAAATTATATATATATATATATAATATATATATATATATATATATATATATATATATATAACATAGATAAAAATCAAAGAATAAAAACAAGTTGGCATAAAAGTTCCCAAATTTTCGGCTGACGCCTTCCTCGGGGGTTTATTCTTAACAACTATATATATATATTATATGGGGAACGGGGATAGCTCAGTAGTAAAACGACAGCGGCAGGACCGGCGGGAGGATTTTCGTCTCCAGGGTCAACTTTCTGTGCTAATTTCTCTTATTTCGGTATTTGTTCCACCCACGTGCCACCGCGGTAGCACGTAAACAATCCTAGTCATTCTGCCAAAAGTGTGGCTTCCAGCAGTGTCACGTACTGTAAACTTGCGCATGGCTGTATGGTGTGAACAAAACTCGTCCCGAGATGGCAGCAGTTTCACGTGGTACCAGCCATGTAACAACACTTTGGTGGATAGGATATTCAGAACGCGTTGTCGCATACGGCTAGAGCGCAGTGGGTTTGTTCGGATCCAAAGAAAAGCGCTATAGCCGCCATTGTGAAGCGCTTGGCGCTCATCCGGAGACACTCTCTCAACAAGGGTTCATATAAATAAATAAATAAAATAATATAGTTATTGGATTTACTTCTGTTCTTTGCTTTGCTTATAATCTTCTTCTTGTAACACTCAGCCGTGAGCCTGAATGGACCTTAGCTGTCGCAGTCAACTGACACAGGGTGGGCGTGGACATGTGGGTGGGAATTGGGTAACCACATCATTGGGGCCGATGGCGTGAGGGGAGGCAACCCTTAATCTGATTCTCCGTTACAACGTTTTCTCCGTCAATTCCTAGCCGAGGGGGTGAGAAGGGTATATAAACATTATCTAGCACGACAGGGACTGTTCACAAGTTTCCTGACTCATCATAAAACAGAATAAAGAATGTCCTTGAGCAATGGGTTGAATGAGTCTTCTGGTTTTATGAGCGATACACCCGAAACATTGCAAAGCGAGAAAGTGTCAAACTACTCAGTGCAACACCGCTAAACTCATAGTTCAGGAGCTGTGTGAGAGTCGAGGTGGCCTTCCTCAGCTGTCCGTCCTAACGAGCCTTCTGGTTTCCGTGGACGTAAAGCTATATTGAACCATGCTTCGGCATTGGTCTCGGCTTGTCCCTAATATGTCAACTGACATCTGAGGACATTAAGCAACACTACCTACCTACCTACCTGCCTACCTACCTACCCACCGACAGGGACGAGCCGCCCCGCATGCATCCTGTCTCTCCATCTCTGTCTCCCGCTGGCTTTGTTTCTCTATCTCTGTCTCCCTCTCTGTCTTTATTTCCTTGTCTCTGTCTTCTTTTAAGTCTCTGTCTCTGTCTACCTCTCGTGTCTTTGTGCCTCAGTCTCTCTCCCACTCTCCTCAGTCTCTGTCTTCCCCCCTGTATCTTTCTTCCTCTCTGTCTCTGTGTCTGTCATTGTCTATGTCTCTGTCTCTCTGTCTCTGTCTCTCTGTCTTTGTCTGTCTGTCTGTCTCTGTTTCTGTCTCTCTCTCTGTGTTTGTGTGTGTGTGTGTGTGTGTGTGTGTGTGTGTGTGTGTGTGTGTGTGTGTGTGTGTGTGGTGTGTGTTGTGTGTGTGTGTGTGTGTGTGTGTGTGTGTGTGTGTCTTCTCTCTCTCTCTCTCTCTCTCTCTCTCTCTCTCTCCTCTCTCTCTCTCTCTCTCTCTCTCTCTCTCTCTCTCTCTCTCTCTCTCTCTCTCTCTCTCTCTCTCTTCTCTCTCTCTTTCACACACACACACACACACACACACACACACACACACACACACACACCACACACACACACACACACACACACACACACACACACACACACACACACACACACACACACACACACACACTCACACACACAAACTCACGCAAACTAACACACTCTCTCGCTCGCTCGGTGACCTTTGATTACAGTTTTTGTCTGTGTATTTCTTCGCGATACCTTCAACTGTTACCGTCTTCTGGAATGGATATTTTGATCGGCGTATTTGTATGTGATGTATCTACAGTGTCTTAATATATGTTGTATACACAGATATGTATTTTCATGGATTTTCCGATGTATTATTGTGTATATGCTTTTTGTGCTTCCGTGTATAATCTGTTTCTAGATGGCTATAAGACAGTTAACCTTACTTCGAGAAGCACAAATGTGTTCGGTGATTTTGGCAACTCTTAACGGTAGTTTATATAAAAATGTAGATGCGCACAATGTGGAATATTTTTGCATACCATCCAGGTGGGCTAATGTTATTTTTCTCTCCTTGCACTAACACGCTTACACCCGGCTGCTTGTCTTGTACTATCTATAGTGCCGACAATTTTATTTGTTTTTGTTTGTTTGTTTGTTTTTCGATCAGAATTTACGAAGTGCCTGCGAACGCTTTGGCTCGCGTTATCGATTCTGTCTGTCTGTCTGCCTTGCTCACACTGAGGAGTCAAAAATGAGATTATATAAGTGCGGTCGAATCAGGATTCGAACCCCAAACCTTTCGGTCCTGATCCCAGTGTCTTGTCCAGTTTTCCTCGTATTTACTACTTTTTTTTTTAACATGCCATGTGTCGATGCACTGGTTTTTCCATGTCTGGCCTTTTGCTGACTGAGTTTAGCGGTGATGATGATGAAGTGATGCTTTATGTCCTCAGATGTCAGTTGACATATTAGGGACAAGCTGTGACTAATGCTGAAGCATGGTTCAATATAGCTTTACGTCCACGGAAACCAGAAGGCTCGTTAGGACGGACAGCTGAGGAAGGCCACCTCGACTCTCACACAGCTCCTGAACTATGAGTTTAGCGGTGTTGCACTGAGTAGTTTGACACTTTCTCGCTTTGCAATGTTTCGGGTGTATCGCTCATAAAACCAGAAGACTCATTCAACCCATTGCTCAAGGACATTCTTTATTCTGTTTTATGATGAGTCAGGAAACTTGTGAACAGGTGCGCCTCTTTCTCATGTCGCTATTACTCGACTCATATCAGCGTAGGTTAAGCATACTGCAAGCTCAGCGTATAATCATGTCTACGTGGAAAGGGAAATTGTTCGCGGACGAAGATACAGCTAGCTCCTTAGCATTTCCGGGATACGTTGTTTATTGACTAGCTTAATCGACTAAGATCCCTTAATTATAGCTGCCCCGGCAATATAACTTTATAAAAGCATGTTTCAGGATATCACTTGCATATTAACCTACGTTGAACTCCGTCTACGTGTTCTAACTGTTTGCATGCCTTTCATGTTATCGGCTTCCTTGCTTGTTCGCTGGTTTTATTACTTCCCTTTTGATGAATTTGTCTGTAACGAGTGATCATTTTCTTCTGTTGCAGGCAAAAGGCGGAGGCGAAGTGCCAGCAATCTCTTGTCAATTTTGAACCGACGGAGGAATATATCTTGATCCACATCAGATCCGTGTTCTTGCGTTTCCAGGGCTGTGATTGGTTAATCCTGTTTCTTTCGTCACCAAAGACCTCAAACGAATTCGTTCAGAGAGTAGGTCGCTAAATGAAGAACATTTCTTTCGTGAGAAAAAAACGAAGTGTTGAAATATTAGCTGGTTTGTACATCGCTGATAGAAGAGACTGCATGAAAAGTGTTGATAATCACTTGGCTTTTTTTCATGCTAATAAAGTTGTAGTTGATTTAGTTTTCTCTCTGTAATTCGAGAATATTGTTCATAGTTTATTCATTTATTTGACTAAGTAAAAGCAACACTATTTTGTCCATTTTATGGTTTTGTTGTTGAGAGATAAGAGTGCTGTTTTCTGTACAGGTTTCCTGTTTCAGAGATAATTTAATGATAAATTACTTGATATCAACCACAGTTGTCCTGTTCCATTCCATCCCATTGTTTATTGTTTTTGATTTATGTTCCCCTTTGATGAGTTTGTTTGTTGTTCCGTACCTAAATTATGTTTTTGTATTACATTGATTTATGAGCAGTATATGTATATATTGCAGTTTTCCCAGTTTTTTGTCTCTCTCTTTCGTCCTCTACCCCCCCTCCCACCGTTCTTATACAGTGCAGAATTATTATTCAAACAACAAATTCGTGTTGTTCTCTTTTTTTCTTTAGAATTGCATATCGTTGTGTTTGTAAAAAGCGGTTTTGTGATACTGTAGTGACCACTTTACTTGACATAAACCTCAAATTATACAAAGTCATAGGCGCGCGGCAGTAGCTGATTAATTAAGTTACCATGCACTTTGCAGTCTACTTTTTATTCTATTACACGATTCCAAATTTACAGCTGGAAAGGATTAGGTGAAGTCTGACCATTATAAAAACACTTGACCGACTATTAGAGACATAAAAATGTTTTCGATTTCTCTGTATTAGAGTATTAGTTAAAAGTTTAAGACACATATAATTAGTGAAAAATACCGCCACTTTGAAAACAAAGGCAGTCAATTTTCAAGACTGCAAATTAACCCTACTGAAGTATTTAAACAAAAAACAGGTTGTGATTTAAATTATCAAGTGATATAACTTTTATGTGACATACTACCACATCAAAGGTGTTTCGCTGATTATGTTTCCATTACTGCCATTGTAATAAGGATCATTATACACTGTGCGAAAAAAAAAATATAGGTATATCTACTGCTGTTCAATATGGCGTCGTATGTCATAAGTCGGCGAAAATCATACATTTAGGTGATGCATATGTTTATGTTTCAGTTTTCTGGGTCAGTGCACTTATCTGAAGCTTTAAGATCAAATTTGGTGAAAATGAAGCGCATTTCTAATAAGGAACGAAAAGAGCTTCTTTGAGACCCCGGCTAAAACAACGTACAGAATTTCAAAATAAAAACATAAAAACTGTGTTTACCATGAGAACATAGTGAAGTTGAGAAACATTCAAAGAACAATACAACAGACTCCTAACAGCTAAGTACGTATTCATGGTGGACAACCGTGTGGACTCGACATGGTGTTAGCCATGTATTTGCGATGGTCAAATGCCTGATATGACCTTTTCAACTGAGTTGACCTTATAACTGCGATGTTATTTGTACATCTTGCCGGTGCAATGCCTTCTGATATCAGATCTTGTGTGATTCACTTAACTGCGGGTAACGGCTATAATGCCACTTTTAATCGCTATTGTGGTTATTTTATATATGATTATCTCGATAACAGGTTCCTTGTAAATTGTATGATTATTAGTGTGTCTACGGAAAACGATAATGATGATAACAAGTACGATGAAGATGATGATGATGATGATGATGATGATGATGATGATGCTAATTTGTTTGTGATACAGAATGTATTTTAAGGTTTAAACGTATGAGATTTTTGTTAAATGATAATATACTCCAACTCAAAAGTTATAAAACATTTTATTGTTATATGCTGATGTAGGTTTACGGCTTAATCAACGCAACTCCATAGAACCCTTTTCGTTGGAAGAATCATGCATTCACTGGTTTACTTCCATTCAACACGCAGTTAATTTTGTGCACACACTACGCAGCACGGAGAACACGCGAAAAAGGTCCACCGTTTGTGTAAATGAAACGCATTTTGACGGTATTAAGGCCTATAACTGTTGTGTCGGGGTGTTTCTGTTTCTAATCCCTTCCAATACTATAACATCCCTTCCAAGTTTTCCACTCTTTTTGGCTAAATCTGAAGAATAAAATGAATAAATCATACAAAAACGGCAACAAACAACAGCGATAAAAGCAAACTTATTACCAGGTTTTATGTACAAAGCGAACGTGGAGTACGACGTTATACAAACAAAAAACATACAAAATGTTCAATTACAACTCATAACAGAGCACTTGGCCACAGAAAAAGCGTATATATATATTATATATATATATATATATATATATATATATATATATATATATATATATATATATATATATATATATATATATATATATATATAAAGCTACATTCGTGATCACCATCTTCATTATCTTCATCATCATCATTATTAATAAATAAACGTGCTTTTTTTCTTCTAGATATGATGTTTTAACCTCCACCCTCCACCCCAACCCCAAGCCAGACTCACACATAACCGTTATCCAGCTCCTACCCGCCCCCCTTCCTTCCAATGCAGCCTGCGAGCTCATAACAGTATCTACCCGCCCCCCTTCCTTCCAATGCAGCCTGCGAGCTCATAACAGTATCTACCCGCCCCCCTTCCTTCCAATGCAGCCTGCGAGCTCATAACAGTATCTACCCGCCCCCCTTCCTTCCAATGCAGCCTGCGAGCTCATAACAGTATCTACCCGCCCCCCTTCCTTCCAATGCAGCCTGCGAGCTCATAACAGTATCTACCCGCCCCCCTTCCTTCCAATGCAGCCTGCGAGCTCATAACAGTATCTACCCGCCCCCCTTCCTTCCAATGCAGCCTGCGAGCTCATAACAGTATCTACCCGCCCCCCTTCCTTCCAATGCAGCCTGCGAGCTCATAACAGTATCTACCCGCCCCCCTTCCTTCCAATGCAGCCTGCGAGCTCATAACAGTATCAACAATGGTGAAATATTTATTGCCTACTTCAAGGAATGTCATTGCTCTGTCACCTGCCCTTAATTGGATCAGTAGCACAAAATGTATGTCGTTTTATTCAAATATATCAAAACATTATGAAATCCGCTTTGAAAAAAAGAAAAGAAAAGAAAACAGAAAAAGGAGTCGGGGCCGTCTATTTAACAGAGTTTTTGAAATCTGGTGGGTGTTTGAATGTATACCATGAGCTGCTAAATAAAAGGAGAGTCTTATATTTATTCACACTGTACTGCAATCATCATGCAAAATATTTATGTTACAAACAGGCCTACTCGCCCTGATATAGCCGTAACGGTTGACTGGGCGTTAAGCACCAAGTTACTTACTTACTCCAACAGGCCTAGCTGTAGCTTTTTGTTTGGGTTTTAATTTTGTTCTCTTGGCTTTCTACTCTCTTTTTTGTTTCTCTTTTTTTTTTCTTTTCTTCTCTTTTTTCCCCCTTTCAGTTCAGACCTCTCTCTCTCTCTCTCTCTCTCTCTCTCTCTCTCTCTCTCTCTCTCTCTCTCTCTCTCTCTCTCTCTCTCTCTCTCTCTCTCTCTCTCTCTTTGTTTTTGTTTTGTGTTTTGATTTGGTTAGAGGGGGTGCATTTTTATTAGCAGCATACCCATACATTCTGTTACATAATATCCAACTTTTCAAGTTTCCATTCATATGTCTCATTCCAACCAAATCCAGTTCCTCGAAACACAGAACACACAGACACACAGACACAGACACACAGACACACACACACACACACACACACACACACACACACACACACACACACACACACACACACACACACACAACACACACACACACACACACAACACACACACACACACAACCACACACACACCACACACAACACACACCACATGTAGGCACACACACACACACAGACACAGACAACGACAGACAACACACACACACACACACACACACACACACACACACACACACACACACACACACACACACACATACACATACTACACACACACACACACTGTAACTGTGTTTTGGAAATATTTGATGTCTTTTGCTTCGTAGCCTTTGTCTTTGTCACATGTAGGATACCAATCTTCCCTTTTATGATTGCTGTGCTGTTCGGCTGGGGACCTATACCGTGCAGTTATTTTCAGCGTGCACGTTTACTTTGAAAGTGTTATGTCATTGGTGTCCCATACTATTTTTCGATGCATATGTAGTATATTTATTACAACTCATTACAGAGCACTTTTGACTGATTTACTTATACATACTATTTCAAGTACAACAGGAATTGTGACCTGTTGAAGT
>JABMCL010002885.1:1117500-1125000 GCA_018857735.1 Alviniconcha marisindica | reverse complement strand
TCTCTTTTGATTTGTGATTGATTTTTGTTGTTGTTTTCATGTTGTTTAATATAAACATGCATACCCGTTGTTGTATAATGAATTTAGTAAATTATGTTTGTGAGCATTTACTTAGCTTGCTTAATGCTCATACGATCATTTTGATTGTCCATATTTTCATGAATGTAAAATAATATAAACTTTGTTTAAACCAAACACATGAAAGGTTAAAAAGAATGCTTATTTAATATGACACCACACAACATCGAATGGTCGGGGAAAGCCCCTTTCTCAAGCGATAGAACACCACCTAAACGACAGTTAAACGGTAAAAAAAAAAAAAAAAAATTATAAGCAGGTGATTCATATTACAGATTCGCCGTTTAACTTCTCTCTTTTTTCTCTTTAAAAAAAAAAGAAAGAAAAAAAGACTTGTTCTGTCGGTTAGCAAAGCGGCTTACCACCAAAAATCGCATGCTGTGTGGTGTCATATTAAATAACCGTTCTTTTTAACCTTTCGTGTGCTTGGAATTTACTTTAAATCATATAAATATAATAATAGATAACTTTTGTATAGCGCTATTCTCTGGTGTACCCACACTCACTGCGCTTTTCAACATTCTCCAACATTTTCTAAGTTTCACAAACATAATACATATAATTATGACAACTAACAATGTATAATATACAAGTACATGTTCCATATGGGGGCGGGGATAGCTCAGTGGTTAGAGCGCCGGACTCGTGATTGAAAGGTCGCGGGTTCGAATCCCTGCTGGAGCGGCGGGAGAATTTTCTTCTCCAGGGTCGACTTTCTGTGCTGACTCTAATTTCGGTATCCGTTCCACCCCCGTGTTACCGCAGTAGCACGTAAAAGATCCCGGTCATTCTGCCAAAAGTGCAAATGGCAGGTTACAGCTAAACACGCATACACCTTACGTATGTGGCTTTGCATGAAGTGACATGGTGCATGGTTGTATGGATAATGGTGTGCACAGGACTTGCGCCGAGACGGCTACAGTTTCATGTGGCAACAGCCATGCCAGCGTTGTAAGTACACCACCTCGGTGGATATTCAAAAACAACAACAAAAACGCGCTATAAAGCTAGTCCACATGCGAGCGCAATGAGTCTGCTCAAGAGAGCGGAGAATAGCGCTAAATAAGCGATCATCAATCGATAAGCGATCATCAATCAATCACTATGAGAAGCAGTAATATATAAAGAAAATGAATCATTATATTACTACCTACTCTTAATTCCGTCCCTCCCAGTCCCCGCTCCCAACTCACACACACACACACACACACACACACACGAATATGAAACAGTTGGCATGTACAAATCAATCAGAAGGCTTGGCTGAATATACAGTGAACCATGCCACTAAACGTGTCATGAATTACGTTGCTCTGACGTTCACAGAACTACGTGCGTAATGCGCTCCCCTAACTCAACTGCAGGTAAATCAACAACACCTTTCTTGACCTGTCACCAAACCCATCTAACTGACACTGCGCATGCCTCGTACTGTCCGCTCCCCACGGATAAGCTGGGATAAGAAGCTTGGAGGACAAAAGTAAATCGGCGAGCCGTCGAAGTAACAGCAAGTGCCTCTCGGAATATTATGTCTATAATGCGGCCGTTTCCTGACAGAGTAGTGTGTGGGAGAATAGACAGATGGGACAGGACCCGCGAAACCCAGCCTGCCCTCATGTAAAGACGTATTGACCGCTTAGACTGTCAACTGAACCGGTTTGGGGCTGAGGTCAGACTGCAGTCACGTAATGCTGGTGAGGTTGACAAAATAGAGCAGATCTAGGGAAATGTACTCACCAGTGCGACGAAACACAAGGAAACAACAGCATAACGAGCGCTTTCGACAAAAATTGTAAGCGGATGACGTTGGCTCGATTCACCGCTTCGGCTCTCCTTTTTCTTCAACAGGTGTGGCCTATCATAATGTGACTGCCCCCCCCCCCCCCCCCACCCCACCCCACCCCACCCCAGCCACCCACCCAGCAGTTAATGAAATATTAAAATGCCTCTCGTCACTGCTCGACTTAATGCAGAAATCATTCTGGTGGTGACGGTGTAGTGTTACGTATAGTCAGCTCCCGAACCCCGATCCCCCACCCACTCCCCTACCTACGCACCCACCCACCTACGCACGCACCCACCCACCTCCTGGGATGTCGGTCCCCGCCGATGGAGATTGCTGCCTGCAGCTGTCCGGAGACAACTCGGCGTCAAACATTTGAAGGAAAAGATTGCTAAATATTTGCTAAACCTGTACTTGTTTTATGAAAGCATAGATTCGGGTGCCAATTGAAAAATGAAAACCATGAAGGCTGAAAGCAACCATTGTTACGAATAAATATAATGTGTTCATGCCCCTCCCCTTTTCCCCATTCGCTTTCCCTTTAGTTTCGTTTCGATCTGTTCTCTGTCATTTATCGTACCCTACCCTATATTATAATGCATACAATGCAATACACAATCTCTCTCTCTCTCTCTCTCTCTCTCTCTCTCTCTCTCTCTCTCTCTTCGATCTCTCTTCTTCTACCCTCCTCTCTCTCTCTCTCTCTCTCTCTCTCTCTCTCTCTCTCTCTCTCTCTCTCTCTCTCTCTCTCTCTCTCTCCATGATTGCGGAGTGCAGACAGGAGTGCCCGGTTACGATTAAGTGACGACGTCACCGCGGGTTACCGCTGCTATTTTGTCTGACAGATTAATTCCAGGGACTCTATCTTGGGTGCCACCAACGTTCCGAGAGCGGCGGCTTAATGGACACTTCACACACGGCATGCGACTTCAGGAATTGTTAGCTGCTTGATGGCACATACCCTCATCCTGTGCATAATAATAGCTTAAAGTGCATGGCATGATAGCGATTAAGACATTGCTGAGCGTGCTCGAGGTACCAGTAAGTTGCTGTTGGTGGTGGTGATGGTGGTCTTGTTCGTTTTTGTTGTTGCTGCTGTTTATCTTTAATTGTTTATTTGTATGGGATGGTGCTTTGCTTGCTTCATTTTGTTTGCTTGTTGTTCTTCTTGCGTTTATATATATATATATATATATATATATATATATATATATATATATATATATATATATATATATATATATATATATATATGTAGAAGAGAGAGAGAGAGAGAGAGAAGACAGACAGACAGACAGACAGACGACAGACAGACAGACAGACAGACAGACAGACAGAGACAGAGACAGGCAGACAGACAGACAGACAGGCAGACAGACAGACAGACAGGCAGACAGACAGACAGACAGAGACAGACAGAGGCAGACAGACAGACAGACACAGAGAAAGACAGATATATGGATGTAGATAATTATATTGTTTGTTAGCGGATTCATCTTTTAACATTTCCTGCCGGTCAGACAGGGCACAGCGGGGGAAATCCAGTGCCGTATATCACATCACGGACTGTTAATCACATATGCCTTTTTTATTGTCGTGGCGACTGCATGCATGGCCATCAGATTGTTTGATGCACTTTACCACAATTCGCCTACGCTCGGTTTCCCTACGCTCGTGTTCCTTACGCTCGGTTTCCCTACGCTCGGTTTCCTTACGGTAGGTTTCCCTACGCTCGATTTTCCTACGCGCATTTTGCTCGGTTTCCTTACGCTCGTTTTCCCTACGCTCGTTTCGCTCGTTTTCCTTACCCTCGGTTTCCCTGTGTGCGTTTTGCCTACGCTCGGTTTCCCTACGCTCGTTTCGCTCTGTTTCCTTACGCTCATTTTCCCTACGCTCGTTTTCCCTACGCTCGGTTTCCCTACGCTCGGTTTCCTTACGCTCATTTCGCTCGTTCTCCCTACGCTCGGTTTCCCTACGCGCGTTTTTCATACGCTCGTTTTCCCTACGCTCGGTTTCCCTACGCTCGGTTTCCTTACGCTCATTTCGCTCGTTCTCCCTACGCTCGTTTTCCCTACGCTCGGTTTCCCTACGCGCGTTTTGCCTACGCTCGGTTTCCCTACGCTCGGTTTCCCTACGCGCGTTTTGCCTACGCTCGTTTTCCCTACGCTCGGTTTCCCTACGCGCATTTTGCCAACGCTCGTTTTCCCAACGCTCGTTTTCCCAACGCTCGGTTTGCCAACGCTCGTTTTCCCAACGCTCGGTTTCCCGGCGCGTGCTTTGCCTACGCTCGGTTTGCCTACGCTCGTTTCGCTCGGTTTCCTTACGCTAGATTTCCCAACGCTCGGTTTCCCCACGCTCGTTTCGCTCATTTCGGTTACTCATGATATATTTCGCTCGTTTTAGATACAATGGTGATATTGATAAATGTGTTAGCCTTAATATTCTCGTCAAAAAAACACAGCGATTTAGTGATGGAAATATGCTGATACCGTCATCCAATCAGGTTTCAACGAAGTAATCGTTAAAGGCACCAATGACCGTCATAGCGTCCACCGCTACTTAACAGATCTATCCAGGCGTCATCCAGCTTGTCCAAGGGCACAAATGTCAATGTAGCGCGTGCACATCTCCTTGCGTACTACTTGCCTCCCTGTTTCCTGATTAGTCCTGTACTCTGTGACACCTCCTGACGACCGAATGTTTCCCCAGAGAAACAGATAACAGGTTCAAAGAGCATTTCCTACTACATTGTCCCCTTTATAATAATATTAGAAATAAAACCATTAATAAACTAGATGAGAAGGAAATGTCAATACACTTTTATTTGGAAATGACCAGCTACATTTAGAAACTAATAAGAAATGCTTTGCTATAGTCCACGATTTTCTTCTTCTTCTTTTTTTTTTTTTTTTTTTTTTTTTTTCGTCAAACCGACTGCTTGTAAATCCGTAAAAGTCTGCTTAAATGTGTTTATGATTCAAGCGAAGAAGTACATGCTTTAACCCTCTGCCTCTGTCTGTCTCTGTCTCTGTCTCTGTCTCTGTCTCTCTGTGTCTGTGTCTGTCTCTGTCTCTGTCTCTCTCTCTCTCTCTCTCTCTCTCTCTCTCTCTCTCTCTCTCTCTCTCTCTCTCTCTCTCTCTCTCTCTCTCTCTCTCTCTCTCTCTCTCTCTCTCTCTCTCTCTCTCTCTCTCTCTCTCACACACACACACACACACACACACACAGGTCAGTAATTATGATAACATATATATCACTAGACCATTCGGTTAGTTATCTGCTTTTTTTACCCCCGCCCCCCTCCTCCCGTTTTGTTGTTGTTTTTGTTTGTTTGTTTGTCTGTTTGTTTTTGTTGTTATTTTGGTAATCAGAAGTTCAACAAATAAGTAGAGGAAACACAAAAGCAGTATGCCTATTTGAGTGTTACCCATGGACAAAATGATAATTACACAGACATTTACGATGGCAAGATGGCAAACTGTTGTCAAAAAGTCAGAGGCAACAAAACAAAACAAAGACTAAAACAACAAGAACAGCAACAACAAACCTATGTTGTTTTCGTCGCCAGTGCTTGGAAGAATGTTCAATCTTTCAAAACCTGGACACAAAAACAACATAGCTCAACATTTTTTTTCCAAGCACTGGACACGAAAACAACAGAGATCAAGAACGCTGTTCAAGCACTGGGCACGCTGTGAGCCGGTTTGGCCTAGCGGTAAGGCGTTAGGCTGGTAAGCAGGGGGACATCGGTTCGAATCTTCTTCGGCTCTCCTTTCTCTTCAAAAGTTGTGGCCTGTGGACACTGTCTTGTGACTTGGTCCCTCACAATTATGAAACATTAAAATGGCTCTCATCGCTGCCCACCTTAATGCTGAAGTCATGCTGGTGGTGACAGTGTAGCGATAGGTATATAATCTCCCTCTGCCCCACCTCCCTACCCCCCCCCCCCCCCCCCCCCCCCCCCTCTCCCCGTCCCTAATAAGCCTTAAGGTTTCTGTGGACGTTAAGCACCATGTTTACTTACTTACTTACTGGGCACGAAAAACAACATAGATCAAGAACATTCTTCTAAGCACTCGACACGAAAACAACATAGATCAACAAAAATCGCACGGTCAGATCGTAGGCGAAGTGCACGGAAAGATCGTGGGCGAATCGCACGGACAGATTCACGGACAGATCGTAGGCGAATCGCACGGACAGATGCACGGATAGATCGTAGGCGAAACGAACAAACAGATGGTATGCAAAGCGCACAGACAGACCGTGGGCGAAAAATGTGTGGGAAGACGACGTATGGCGTGGACTGGGGACACCGAAAAGACCAAAGCATAGGCCAAACAAGCCGCGTAGGCGAATCGTTCGGTGCCCTTTTAGTTTCAGTGAAACGACTTGTTAGTAGACGCCCTTTAACCATTTAACCAGAAAGGGAAGCATCTGTTCGTCATTGTTATCTCTGATACCACAAGCTTATTTTATATAGAAACTGATCGTAGCTCAACCGTATCGTGTGACGGGATAACAGCGAAAGACATACACAGAATGTCCAGTCCCGAGGAAAATGTGGTCGTACTCGACTTCAAGCAATAAAAACAGAAACACAACAGTCACTTCAAAGAAACACAGGATTTTCTTTTTTCTCTTCTATGTTGCTCGTAAACTCTTTGACTGTGATTCAGCGTAACAGGAAAGATCAGACTCAGAATAGGTATCAAAGCAGAATATGAGAATATCTAGGCCGTTCAGACAAAGGAGCGGAGTCCTCGTTGCTTCTAAGGAGCCATCCTGTTGTGGCATATTTTGTCGCCGGACATATATTGTCGATGTCGCTGGCGAAAGTATATGTCAACGTTCACGGCAAATATTTTCGCCGGCAACAATATATGTTAACGTTCATGGCACATATTTTCGCCGGCAACAATATATGTCAACGTTCACCGCACCAGTATATGTCAACGTTCACCGCACCAATATATGTCAACGTTCACGGCACATATTTTCGCCGGCAACAACATATGTCAACGTTCACGGCACATATTTTCGCCGACAACAATATATGTTAACGTTCACCGCACCAATATATGTCAACATTCACGGCACATATTTTCGCCGGTAACAATATATGTCAACGTTCACGGCACGTATTTTCGCCGGCAACAATGTATGCCTGGTTTTACGGCACAGGTTGTCGCTCATTGGCACATATTGTTGCCGGAGGGGGGTCGGGGGGGGGGGGGGGGAAGGAGACAGACAGACAGTCGGACAGACAGACAGACGGACAGACTGACAGAGAGGGAAGATTTTCAATAATTATATTTTTGACGATAAGATACAGTTTTCTTCAACTTTGCTTCGAGACTGAACAAAAACAAGCTTACTGAGCCATGTCATAAGGTGCACTGAAATTGACCATCGAAGAACGCGACGGAGCAGAATTTCTTCAAGGTTGTTTGATGCTTTGCCTTTGCTACAAGAAGAGTACCGAAGCTAACGCCTTCGTCTCACTCTGTTCCAGACGTTGACCACGTTGAAGATTCGGCGTTCTTCCTGTATCCAAAGCCAAGGGCCGACAATCAGAAAGGCCGCCAAAATGCCGAGAGAAAAAATCTGAAAATTGCCATTGCCATTTGAGCGTATCAGAA
>JABMCL010002885.1:1097500-1107500 GCA_018857735.1 Alviniconcha marisindica | reverse complement strand
TCGTCAGATATCATCCACTTACTCTCGTGAACAGTCATTTACTCGACGCTATCCTGTAAATATAAAAGCATCTGTGGTAAAATGAAATATTTATCTTAGGTAAATGTTGCCACCTTTTAGCATAGAAATAGGTGTGCTTTATTATATATATATATAAAGTATATTCGTGGTTTTCGCATGATAGATGTGGTGTATTTATGAGACTAGCACTAGCTGAGAAAAAAAACAAAAAACTTTCCAATGCTTCGTCAAATTATTGAGGTCGAAATAGCTGACGTTTTCATGTTCACATTAAGCATCAAACTCACTGGAACATACGCTTTTGACACCAGTGATGAATAATTCCCTGTGATCACCACTTTGAATGAAACTGGCGATAACACAAAGGTTCTTTTCTTTTCTTTACTTTTCTAACTTTCGTCTTCTTCTTCTTCTTTTTTTTTTGGGGGGGGGGGGGGGTTAAGGGGTGGAGGGGCGATGGGAGATGTGTCTTGTTTGGATACATTGCTTAGAATTTGCTGAAATACGTAGTTCGGACTTGAATCGCGTGCAGCATGCTATGAGTTATGGTGCATGTCATACCCGACAGCAGATGCACAATGACAGATAGAATAATTAACGACATTTGCTGCTGTTGATTGTGGTGCTTCTCTCGCTGCAGGTAGCAGACAAGAAAGCAGCTGAAACGAAAGAGCAGACATGAATGGAATTAACGAAGTGTTAATGCCATGACTGCACCAAGCGGCAAAACTTTCATTCGAGCATACCGAGCATACTGAGGAGTTGCAATGCGAGCAGGAGAGTGTTTCTTTTGTATAAATATTGATAGAACAATCACACGAACCGTGCAGATGGAAATGTTTCACCTCTTTTTACATTTCCATGCCATCTTGCGCTTTCGATTCGGTTCCGCCTTAATAAGCCTGATTGCCAATGCCAACACGATAGAGCGTGGAGGACAGAACTTCTGGGGTTGGTAACTGACCGTAATTATGACATATCTATAGACAGACAGCCAGACAGCCACACGTATATACACACAGACAGACATAGACGGAATACAGCCATACAAATGAACAGACAGACATGTACACATACATCCATGCAGTGGCAAAATCAGATACTAATAATTATAGAAACCAGCACTGTTTAAAACTTCACAACCTACAATGGAGCTGAATTCGCAGGGGTAGAGAGAGACCAAGACAGAGAGAGAAAGAGAGTGAGACAGATACAGAGAGAGAGAGAGAGAAGAGAGAGAGAGAGAGAGAGACAGAGACAGAGACAGAGAAGACAGAGACAGAGACAGATAAACAGAGTGAAACAGAAACACTGACATACAGAGAGTTACAAATGAAGGAAAGTGACAGTAGAATGAATATATGGAGAGAGAAAGAGAGACATACAGACAGACAGACAGACAGACAGACAGAGACAGAGAGAGACAGAGACACAAATTGTATATAGTGAATGAAGGAAAGCTACAGCAGAATGAACACATAAAAAAGAGAGAGGGTTGAGGTGAGAAAAAGATACAAACAGGAAGACAGACAGACAAACAAAAAGAACAAAACAAAAACAGGAAAGAGAGAGAAAGAAAAGAAAAAGAAAAGGAAAAAAAAGAGGGGGAGGGGAGGCGGGGAAAAAAGAGGGGGAAAAAAACGTGTAGACGGTCAGGTTGTTCCGCACATGTGTCCCCATGGCTGGTATGTGCTCCATCACGTGATCCTACGTGACACCACGTCACAAGTGAGGAATGGAATCCCCCCCCCCTTTCCCCGCCCTTCCCCCCCTCCCACACCCCCACCCCCTCCTCGCACCTTCTCTGCCTCCCTCTGCAGCTCCCGGGTCCCCGGGGACTCATCGTGTAACCAGTCCACGGAAGGCGATGGAGGACAGGCAAGCACCGACATGCCGAGAGAAACCTTCCCGTGCGTGGGCCCTTTAATGAGGTCAAAGGGTCATCGTCTGATGTGGGCAATTAAACCTTTCTTGTAGGCCTGTGTTGCCGCATTGGGGAGTTTACCTGAGGTCAACATTTAAGAACGTGCAGTTTGCGGCGTAAATATCCGGGCTGAATACAGACTGAAAAAGCAAAGCGTAACAATTAAAAACTCAAAACGAGCGAAAATCGATCAAGCGAGCTACAGTTCTTTTTCTTCTTCTTCTTCTTCTTCTTCTTCTTCTTCTCTCTTCTTCTCTCTCTCTCTCTCTCTCTCTCTCTCTCTCTCTCTCTCTCTCTCTCTCTCTCTCTCTCTCTCTCTCTCTCTCTCTCTCTCTCTCTCTCTCTCTCTCTCCAATTCTTTTAACTCAATTTTAATTTATTAATAATATAAATATATAACGCAGCCAGCAATTATCAAATTCAATCACAGTTTATTAAAACATAAACATAAATGTATACATCCTCGACTTTGCCCCAAAAAGTATACGAGGCAAAACAAATTATATAAGTAAAAGTATTACTGATAAGTTCTGCATAGACTATCACTATTATATGTGTGTGTGTGTGTGTGTGTGTGTGTGTGTGTGTGTGCGCGTGCGTGCGTGCGTGCGTGCGTGCGTGCGTGCGTGCGTGCGTGCGTGCGTGCGTGTGCATTATTTTTATTTTTATTTTTTTCTGTTATCATTATTTGTAACTCTGTATTTTTTATTTATTTTTTACATTTAACTGCTATGTATAGTTCCACTTTTAGGAAGGGGTGGGTGGATAGGAGCTGTTTGTACCTTTTGGTATGAGTGTCCTTTGGTAGTTTTAGCTTGCGAGAGTTTACATGTATGCACTGTGTGTATCTGGCGCTGTGAACACGCAAGGTTTTGTGTGGAAGTTTTTTATGCGCTATATATATAATTTTCATTCATTCATTCATTCATTATTCATCGTTCATAACATGCATCGCTTCACGTTTAAGAAGAATCGGCCAAATGAAGTTGAATGAACAGGATAAGCAAAACCTAAAGAGAGACGGAACTGACTAGTCCACTCTGACCGTAGGTTCGCCCTCAAGTCTGGCCAGTGATTGGACAATAAGGGTGTTATTGCTGCTGTTGTTGTTGTTGTTGTTGTAATTGTTGCTGTTGTGTTGTTGTTGCTGTTGTTGCTGCTGCTGCTGCTGCTGCTGCTGCTGTTGTGTTTGCTTGTTGCTGTTGTTGTTGTTTTGTTTGCTTGCTTGTTTGTTTGTTGTTTTTATCAGGCTTACCCTGAATAAATTAGCCCTTAAGTTTCTGTGGCTGACTGGGCTCAAAGCACCAACTAACTAACTAACTAACACACAATAGTAGGTCGCAGTTGTGTGTCGCTCTGTCAATGTTTTATTCGTGTGTGGACGTCATTCAATCTTTTACGTATGTTTTACGTGTCGTTGATTTGGACGTCACGAAATGACGTGGTGAGAGAGCACGAGAGAAAGCGGAGAGGCAATATCAACGGCCTCTCGCAGATACTATCAGAAAAAAGAAATTAAAAAAAAGAATAAAACAGAACTTCTGGCTGTGGCTCGTTTGTTGTTGCTTATTTCCAACCTGCTGCTTCCATCGACCGTTAACAATAGATTAAGCAGAGGCAGATAAATATCATTGGCGGGATCTGCCACAAGTATAATTTTTGTCGCGACAAAACATTTGTCGCAACAAGCATACTTTTGTCGCGACAAAAGACGTGTTTGTCGCGACAAAACTTTGTCAAAACGCCAAAAGTTTGGCGCGACAAAAATTATACTTGTGGCAGCTCCCGCCAATGATAGATAAACAGTACGCAACGGCTGGAGATGGTGGTGCGGGGACGATGAGGCGGCAAGGGGTAAAAAGGAGGACTGTTTGGGAGTGAATGGGAGCTAACCTGTTGTGCGAGTGGATTGTAATCCGGAAGAGTGCGCATGCGTGTTTGGTGTAATGTCCTATGTATATGATTCGATTTATTGAAGACATTTTAACTACCGCAAAGGCTTGTCAAAGTAGTCTTAATAACTGCATCGTGTAATAGTTATACAGCTGCTGGCAGGCTCGGGTGTGTTTCCCGCTTCTGCTTTTGTTGTTGTTGTTATTGTTGTTGTTGTTGTTGCTGCTGCTGCTGCTGCTGCTGCTGCTGCTTTTGTTGACAGAGTTCAGTGGTCAGTTTCCGGTAGAAGGTGAAGTATGCGTACAAACGGGGAGAACTTAAGTTCTACCTAAAGGCCGGGTGTAATAATTAAACAGATATAGCTTCGCCGAGTTGGTGAAGACCAACTTTGCTTATAATTATGTCTTCGGTCACAATATGAAACTGAACGAGGCCTAGAGCGAAAGACGTCACACAAACACAACGATAAAGACTTGAGTCGCCGACGGTAAGCCTCACCTGGCATGCGACACGGATGCGGATACGGAAGTTTTATTCACTTAGGCCATTGCCTTTCATGAAGGGGTGCAGGTGGATGACCTAGCTACCGCCGCATAGTACACACTACAATTATGCATATGAACAAGAAAATCAACAAACTGACGGCATTTTGCTTAAACTAGATACTGAAAATGACAGTGTACTAGCATACGAGTAAATACAAGGTACATAAACTCCACCAGAGGTACATCCTCTGCGGATGTCTTCGGTTATTTCGGGCTCTCCACGCCCAAATATTCGGCAATTGTCCACAGAGGCAGATACCTTCTTTTAACTTCTATCCATGCAAATGGGAGCAGACTGAAATCCAAACACAAAAACACTTTTTGTGTTTGCATCTTGTTTTAGAACGCTAGCAGTCATTCTGTTTTAGATTTATTTATTTTATTTATTTATCTATTTATATATATGTTGTTGTTGTTGTTGTTGTTGTTGTTGTTGTTTTTGTTGTGTGTTGTGTGTTGGTGGTGTGTGTGTGTGTGGTGGTGGTGTGTGTGTGTGTGTGTGTGTGTGTGTGTGTGTGTGTGTGTGTGTGTGTGTGTGTGTGTGTGTGTGTGTGTGTGTGTGTGTTTTGGGGGGGTTCAGACTGGTCCGATAGCATCCGCTAATGCTCCTACAGGGAAATAAAAACATGAATAACATCTTCAGTGATGGCAGTTTCTTCTTCCATTTTATGCAGGTCTGAATGTTTCGAAGTAGCCGAGGAGGAACCGTAATGTCATACATTGCAGGCTAGCCAGTGCACTGTATGGTCAGCTTCGGCGACTTCACCGAGACTTTCACGTAACTTGCGATGTAACTTCGACGGGGATAAAAAGCCTTTCTGAAGGTTTGGCGAAGTGGTCGAAGTCGCTTCGGGAAGTCGCTTCGACATTTTTGACAAGATATCGTCGTGACATCGCGATGTTGTTTTTTGTGTTTGTTTTTTTCTTCAAAATTCTTATCGAGTTGAGAGAAGTTTGACGCTAAGACCGAAGCTGACCGCTGATTGGCTAGTCACTATGACGCTATTGCCAACGCTGACTTCTGGTTGGCTAGTCAGTTTGACGCTATAGCCGAAGCTGACCGCTGATTGGCTAGTCACTATGACGCTATTGCCATAGCTGACTTCTGGTTGGCTAGTCAGTTTGACGCTGTAGCCGAAGCTGACCGCTGATTGGCTAGTCATTATGACGCTATTGCCAAAGCTGATTGTTGGTTGGCTAGTCAGTGTGACGCTATAGCCGAAGCTGACCGCTGATTGTCTAGTCATTATGACGCTATAGCCGAAGCTGACCGCTGGTTGGCTAGTCAGTTTGACGCTATAGCCGAAGCTGACCGCTGGTTGGCTAGTCATTATGACGCTATAGCCGAAGCTGACCGCTGGTTGGCTAGTCAGTTTGACGCTATAGCCGAAGTTGACCGCTGATTGGCTAGTCATTATGACGCTATTGCCAAAGCTGATTGCTGGTTGGCTAGTCATTATGACGCTATTGCCAAAGCTGATTGCTGGTTGGCTAGTCAGTTTGGCGCTATGGCCGAAGCTGACCGCTGATTGGCCACTCTGTTTATGAGACGAGACCGGGTCTTCGGCTATTGTTTACTGCCGGGTGCCTCGACCTGCGGACAATGGAGGAATAAACTGCCGCCATTGTAAATAAAAGTACTGAAGTTTATAATGCCCACTTCCAGAATTAGTAGATATTGTAGGACTCATCTGATCAGTTTTTTACAAAAGTAGAAAGAACAGAAAGGGACCTGCTTCGGACCTAATCTCAAACGGGTCGCGTGTCAGCATAGCGATACAGTTGAAACAGCTCATCGCACCGGTTTCAGCTTGTCTGTTCCAAATAAAGCATCCTATATTCCAAACGGAGCAACTGCATCCGCCAATCAATAAACGCCTGCCGTGTGAACTGAAGTGATGTGCCAGATGTCACAAGGAACGATAACTCACGAGTACCGACTGCGACAGTCGGTTTCGACTGTATCGTGTGACAGCCAGTACGCTGGACGGACGGGTACGACCGGAGGAGGTTCGAACAGTCCTCATTAACCATACAGCAGAAGCTGATCCTGTATGTGCGCTTTTGTTTTCTGCTCCGCAACCAACCCATCCAACAAAAGCACAGTGCAGTACGTCAGATAAAGCCCGGAGGTGTTTAACTTCTTTCACTTGCCTCACACGAGTGCTCTATATGCATCTCTGTCAGTTTCTCCTTCTGGACTAAAAGAGGGTGGGCACATAACCGCAAATCGCTGCCTGAATGAAAAAAAAACATGCAACGCCATTAACATTCATGCTGCTGCTTGATCGTCTTCAGAAAAACAACCAAAAAATAAAATAAAATAAACGATTTTCCTTCCTTTTAGCTCCTTTCCCCATTTCGTCTCCTTTCATCCAGCCTCCGTTATTGGTTTTACGGTCGTGGTGAGATTGTCGCAAACTGCCTGTCACGCGACATTCCATCAATCGGAGAAACCATTTTACGGCAACGACGGACATTATTTCGCTGGGATGTCGACGATACCCATTTTCTTCCTGTGAAAATGAAGGCGCCTTGGCTTTTGAAGACCTGGTCAGGCAATGGCCCTGTGGCAGTAACTGTAGTAGAATTTGTAACGGGTTAATTTCTTTGTTACGGGTTAATTTCTTTGTTACGGGTTAATTTTTCGGTTGCGCGTCTAGTGCGCCGGTTGTACGTGTTCGGTTCAGTTCAGTTCATGTCGGCTCAGGACGATATCTAAGTTCTGGGTAAAGTCCATATGCTCTCCAAACCGTCTCTCGGAGCTTCCATTACTGCCCCTACCCCTCCGCCCAAAACGCTTCCTGTGACGCAGTACCGATGTTGGTCTGAGTAGTCGATGGGCCTGCCATCAGGATTGTCCTTTCAAAACAGGTCGTGTTTCTGCCCCCCACCTGCCTGTCCTCCGTGTGATCAATGGCGTGGTGCCCTTGGCTTTACGTCCGCAGGCACTGCCTCACAGTCCTCAAGGTTTGTTTGGGGGGTGGGGGGGGTGGGGGGGGGGGGGGGGGAGTGGCGGGGTCACAGAAAGAGCGGCCACTTCTGATGGCTGTTTTGTCCGCGAGCATCTCGGTCTACCAGCTCTGATGTATCTCTTGACTGCATCATGCCCAGAAACGTAGAACCGCAGAGTCTCTAAACACGAAGACTGACCAGTGATTGTTTTATGCTTGTCTGCCTGCTGGTCCATTTCTTCTGCTTCTTCTTTAATTTAAGAATCATTTCCCATGATGCTCAGAACCGTAGAACCACAGAGTCTCTAAAAATGAAGGCTGACCATTAATTGTTACATGAGGGATGGAATTAAGGGTAGGTAGTAACATAATGGTTATTACCTTTGATTATTTTGTTTTCACTTAGAAAATGTTGGAGAGTGTTGTAAAGCGCAGTGAGTTTGTGTACATCAGAGAATAGCACTATACAAAAGTTATCTATTAATATTATTATTATGATTGTCTGCCTGCTGGTCCATTTCCCATGATGCTCAGAACCGCAGATCCACAGAGTCTCTAAAGATGACGATTGACCATTAATTGTTACTTGCCAATCTGGCTGCTGGTCCATTTCCCAGGACTCCAGTTTGTCCAGGAATGGAGATGCAGAAGACCTAGGCTGCATGAACATCGCCACGTGCCAGTGAACCAGTTTGACCATTATCTTTCCTTGACATGTCTTGCATGTGTGTGTGTGTGTGTGTGTGTGTGTGTGTGTGTGTGTGTGTGTGTGTGTGTGTGTGTGTGTGTGTGTGTGTGTGTGTGTGTGTGTGATTATATATATATATATACGTGTGTGTCTGTGTGTGACTGTGTGCGTACGTGTGTGTGTTCATAGTGTCTGATGGGAAGGGGCGTGCATAGACGCGCAAGTGTGTGTGTGTGTGTGTGTGTGTGTGTGTGTGTGTGTGTGTGTGTGTGTGTGTGTGTGTGTGTGTGTGTGTGTGTGTGTGTGTGTGTGTGTGTGTGTGTGTGTGTGTGTGTGTGTACGTGCGCGCGAGTTAGTGCTCGCAAGTCTCTGTGTGTGTGAGTGCGCGTACGCGCGTATTTCCAAGAGCTCGATCCGTAACCTTTGAACAAGGATCCAATAGGGCCAACACGATTTAGATTTAACGCTAAGGCAATAAACCTGTGATTTCCCCTCTTTTCCAGTGCAGCTTCTCTAATGATCCGTTTTGCATGCGGAATGTGAAGAGAACGCTTGTTTTTATCTCTCTCTCTCTCTCTCTCTCTCTCTCTCTCTCTCTCTCTCTCTCTCATCCTCTTTCTCTCTCTCTCTCTCTCTCTCCCCTTTTCCTCTCTCTCCTCTCTCAACCAGGGGTCCAATAGGGCCAACACGATTTAGATTTAACGCTAAGGCAATAAACCTGTGATTTCCCCTCTTTTCCAGTGCAGCTTCTCTAATGATCCTTCTTCATCGAATGTCGAAGAGTCTTCGTTTATCCTCTCTCTCTCTCTCTCTCCTCTCCTCTCTCTCTCTCTCTCTCTCTCTCTCTCTCCTCTCAAGGACAGGTTGCCCGACAGGCATGCGTGCCTGAACCTTTGTCCTTGCGTAATTAAAGTTCAATCAATCTCTCTCTCTCTCTCTCTCTCTATCTCTCTCTTCTCTCTCTCTCTCTCTCTCTCTCTCTCTCTCTCTCTCTCTCTCTCAGTGTGCGTGTCGTGTTGTAAACCCATTCACTGCCTAGGACCGCCGAACTGTTTGATGTTACTCGTAAACGAGGAGCACAAACAAGCACACGCTATGCAGCGTTAAAGAAATCCAACATTTCGGAATTATTTAACCAACCACCCACAAGCACAAAAACTGCTGACGTTGTTCACGTTTTGGCATGTTGGCAAGCAGACGAAGAGAATGTGAGTAATGAACGGTGAGTCGAGAAACAACAAGCACTGATTCTGATTCTGATTGTTCTCGTTCTCGTGCTGTTGTAATTTGCCGCATTAAATTTTGATTTTAGCTGATATCCCTGGTCATCGCTGAACAGGCAATAGCAGGTAGTTTGAAGGTTCTGGAAAATCAGCCTACTTGTCGCACTGTTGATATGTGACTTTTAGCTTGTGGTGAAAACATGGCGGACACTCTTCTGGTTTTCTTCTGGTCTGTTGATTGTCAAGAGGATCTTGATGTCGATAATGTACAGCGACGCGAGCTTGTAAATTTTTACGGGGTATAGCGCTGTATAAGAGTTATTATTATTAATATTAACCCATTACCCACCGTCCCATATTCAGGACGCATAGGCTAACTGGTTTTGTTAATCTGTTTTAGCTGACTGTGATTTTGGCATCTTGCTGACATAGACCTCTCAAGAGGGACTTCCTTATTCAAAGAAGGATGGCTGAGTATTTCCCCTAGTTGTTTTAAGGAGGATGCCACCGTTTGCAAAAAAAAAAAAAAGGAAGGCTCTTCTTTTGTTTTGTTGTTGTTGTTTTTGTTGTTGTTTTTTTTTTTATAGGGTATTTAGTGTTAACAAAATCACTGGGCATACAGGGGTTAAGTGAGCTTCTGACTGACTGAAGCGATCGAGTGGCTGAGGGCAATTCGCAACCGTAATTTTTCGTTTCTTGTTATTCGTTTGTTTAAATTGGTACATTGTCATTCTCAGCTGATTTCCGCTAAA
>JABMCL010002885.1:1082500-1087500 GCA_018857735.1 Alviniconcha marisindica | reverse complement strand
TCGTCTGGCTCCAGGTAAGACGAAAACCTCGTCTGGCTCCAGGTAAGACGATACCTCCTCAGGCTCCAGGTAAGACGAAAACCTCGTCTGGCTCAAGGTAAGACAATACCTCGTCAACCTCTAAATGCGACGAAAACCGCTTCAGACTCCTAGTAAGACAATAACTCGTCAGCTTCCAAATACGACGAAAGCATTGTCAAGGACCAGGTTAGACGAAACCCTCGTCAGACTCCTGGTAAGACAATACCTAGTCAACCTCCAAGTACGACGTAAACCTCTTCAGACTCTTGGTGACAACTCGTCAGCCTCCAAGTACGACGGAAACATCGTCAAGGACCAGGTAAGACAAAAACTTCGTCAGGCGCCTGGTAAGACAATACTTAGTCAACCTCCTCCAAGTACGACGAAAACATCGTCAAGGACCAGGTAAGACAAAAACATCGTCAGGCGCCTGGTAACACAATACCTCGTCAGCCTCCAAGTACAACAAAACCTCGTCAATTTCCAAGTAAACCTTCAAGTAAGACATTACCTCGTCAACCTCCAGATAAGAGGAAAACCTCGTTAGCCTCCAAGAAAGAAGAAAACCTCGTCAACCTCCAGTTAAGACAACACCTCCCAGAAAGAAGAAAACTTCATCAACCTCCAAGAAAGAAAATACCTCGTCAAACTCCTAGTCAGAAGACACTGTCCTCAACCTCCAAGTAAGAAGAAAACCTCGTCAACCTCCAAGTCAGACGAAAACCTCATCTACCTCCAAGTAAGACAATAAACCGTCAACCTCTAATAAGAGGAAAATCTCGTCAATCTCCAGGTAAAAAGAGAACCTCGTCAACCTCCAGGTAAGAAAAAACCTCGTCAACCTCCAAGTAAGAGACGAAAGTCTTCTCAAGCTCCAGTACGGCGAATACCTCGCCGCCAGGCTCCAAATAGGACGAAAACCTCGTCAGTCTCCATGCAAGACAAACATCTCATCAAGCTTTAGGCAAGAAGGAAACATCGTTAATCTCCAATGATGACAAAACCAATCTCGTCTTTGGTAAAATAAGCCCAAGGTAAGATAATAATATGTCATCAAACTCCAAGAAAGACGAAAATCTCATGTCAGTTAAGACGAAATCTTCGCCACATACACACACACACAAACACACAGACACACACACACACACACACACACACACACACACACACACACACACACACACACACACACACAACACACACACACACACACACACAACACAACACACACACACACACACACACACACACACACACACACACACACACACACACACACACACACACACACACACACACACACACACACACACACACACACACACACACACACCTCGCTGCTTAATAATTATGGTCTTAGATAACCCATTTCACTGCCCCAGCCTGAAATTTCCAGACTGTGAGATGCACCGACGCGCTTGCGAACAGTATATTTTCTCGTCCTAGAACACATCTACTTTCAATGTATACGTTTTGAAGAAAATCATTTACATGCCGGTGCGAAAAAGAAGACAAAAATGATTAAGGGCTTCAGTTTTCCCCATTTTATTGGTTGTTTTCAAGTGACATCCTGGCAGTGAAGGGGTTAATCTCGAATTTCCTGCAAGAGATTCAAATCAGTTGAAAAGAAGACCAAAACAAAGAGGAAAATTGTTTTGTAACAAGAAGAAATGAAACTCTAAACGCCGAATATCAAGGACTCTGAGTACTCTGAGGTATTCACTCCTTTTTTCTTTTCTTTTTTCTTCCAGATTGGTCGGAAAAACGGCAAACCCTGCCACTTGGGAGCCATCATGCAGATGATGATGGTCGAGGGGGAGATCATCACTGCGGGGATGGATGGATTTGTCAGGTCCTGGAACTACGAGCTGGTCGACATGCTGGAAACGGACGAACAGTCAGGACTGGTAGAAATTGAACCCATGAATGAGGTCTTGGTTGAACTTGGGGCACATCTCTACTATCTTACCCAGCCGTCCGTTGTGAGTGTGGTTGTAGTGGTGCATTACTGTACACATCCTCCTGCTCCTATCGGTCGGACCACACGCCATCCGCTGTGTGGAGATAGCAAAGATTTAAACCCCTTCACTGCCCCAGGCTGTAAAATGTCCGGGCTGAAAGATGCACGGACGCACCAGCAAACAGTATATTTATGTTCCTGTACTATGACACATCTACTTTCAATGCTATGCGTTTTGATAAAAAAACTCCTTTCGCATGCCATTGCGAAACAGACGACAAAAAGGCTGAAGGGTTTCAAATTTCTCTCTTTTATCGGTCGTTTTTAAGGGGACTGATGCTGGCATAAAGTGTGCATTCCATAAGCAACGCTGCCGTACAAGTGGCAAACTACTGCTTCATGAAGCTGAATCAGTGAACGAATGCCTTTCGGGACTGCAAAAATCTGAAACAAGAATGACTGCTATCGTTCTAAAATAAGATCCAAACACACAGAAGGTTAAAAAGAACGCTATTTAGGACAAAACACAATTTTCGGGGTAATCTCCTTTCCGTCTCATTTTTCATCGTTTTTTGTTGTTGTTGTTGTTGCCGTTTATCTGTTGTTTAAGTGTCGTTCTGTAACTTAATTAAGGGGATTACCAAAACAAAATTGCAGATTGTGTTTCGTCCTAATAAATAGCATTGTTTCGAACCTTTTCCGTTTTTGGATTTCGGAAAACTGCAACTGCGACCAACTGAGGCAATGCTATAGGAAACTAAAATACAAACGTACAAAATAATAATTTAAAAAGAGAGAGAGAGAGAGAGAGAGAGAGAGAGAGAGAGAGAGAGAGAGAGAGAGAGAGAGAGAGAGAGAGAGAGAGAGAGAGAGAACAACAAAATGAAACAATCCGTTGACCTGTACTACCAGAACAGAGGTGAGGCTAAAAAGGCCCAAAATGACCGAGCCGGCCCAAGAGAGGAACGTCCACAGCCACATGTGGTTCTGTCAAGACGGATCGGGGGGCATCTGGCACGCGGACCTCAGCTTCAGCCTAGCTGCCATGCCGCCCAAAAGGCTGCTGCGCTTCCACTCGGGGGCTATCGTCGCTTGTGCCGTGTCCCCAGTCACCTACCTGCTCATGACCTTGGGCGAGGACGGTTCGCTCCGCCTGTACGACTTGCTCATGAAGAAGCTGTTGGCGGTCAAGAATTTCAAGGTCGGGGCACAACGGCATGCGTGTTGTTTGTTTGCACGTGCACGCCTATGTGACAGGGCTTTCTTTCTTCTTTTTTCTTTCTTTCTGTTGCGTGTGGTGGGTACTGTTGTCGTTGTTGTTGTTGTTGTTGTTGTTGTTGTTGTTGTTGTTGATGTTCTTCTTCTTCTTCTTCTTCTTCTTCTTTTTCTTCTTCTTCTTCTTCTTCTTCTTCTTCTTCTTTGTCGTCAATGGACCTGTCTCGATTTGTGTATGTCATCATGTCAGAAAATTCGATTTTTGTATGTCATCAAGTCAGAAAACCTAATTTCATAATTATGTGTTACTTAAGCTCTCTCTCTCTCTCTCTCTCTCTCTCTCTCTCTCTCTCTCTCTCTCTCTCTCTCTCTCTCTCTCTCTCTCTCTCTCTCTCTCTCTCTCTCTCTCTCTTCAAACAGACATGGTTTGGTCTGCCTTTCCATAGACTCTACAGTGCGTGGATGATAACTGCAGCTGCTTCATACATTCCAGTCTTGATCATCCTCTCTAGCTCTGGTCGTCTTTTTGCTTTTGTGTCAAGGTTTTGGCCTTGATAATTTGCTGGCTATATCGGAGCGATCATCTTTTCGCTTACATGTAAAAATTAATATCCGCATTCTGGTCTCGATCATCTTCTTCGGGTCTCATTGCGTTTTTGCTTAGAGGTGAAAAGTTCAGCTTTCTGGCTTTGTTCGTGCATCTTCTGTAGCTTTGGCTGATATCGACGTGTTTAGGTCAAAAGTTCGACTTCATGGCTTTGTTCACTGATATTCTGTAGCTTAGGCTAATATCGCGTTTAGGTGAAAAGTTCGACTTTTTGGCTTTGTTCATTCATCTCCTGTAGCCTAGCTGATATCGTGTTTTGCTTTCAGGTGAAAATTAGGCTTATTACTGTCTTTCTGGCCTTAGGCGTGCATCCATCCTCTCTGTCCATCTGGTGTTGTGTCTTTGCTTTCAGGCGAACGGTTCGGCACTGGTGTGGATCCCATTGTGTGTGGACAACAGGTGCGCCACCGTGCAGGCGGGATTCTCTGACGGGTGTATCAGACGGGTGGCCGTTGATGGCGTGGTCACTACAGTCTTTGGGGTGGACCACGTGGAGTGCCAGCTGAAGCTCTTGCAAGCTTTAAGGGTCAGTGGAACCACGGTGCTCGCAATGACCCTGTTTGACCCCTTGTAACAAAGCCCTGCATACGTGTTTTTTCAGTTAAACGATTTTCTGGCAGGCGCTCTCTCTCTGTCTCTCTCTGTCTCTGTCTCTCTCTCTGTGTCTCTCTCTCTGTCTTCTCTGTCTGTCTGTCTGTCTGTCTGTCTTGTCTGTCTGTCTGTCTGTCTGTCTGTCTCTCTGTCTCTCTCTCTCTCTCTCTCTCTCTCTCTCTCTCTCTCTCTCTCTCTCTCTCTCTCTCTCTCTCTCTCTCTCTCTCTCTCTCTCTCTCTCTCTCTCTCTCAGAGACAAATCATGCATGCCCATTTTGCTCTGACAAAAGCACACATTATCACTGAATACTTCATGTAATGAAAACATAAGAAACGTGTACATAAAAAAGAAACTGTTCACTTTTAGGTCCACGCGTTAAATGTGTTAAATGTACTTAAAGTGTACTCAAAAGAGCGACCTGGTTGCCCTTGGAAATTTGTACTTGTTTCTCGCGGTGCAAATGTGTCAAGAACGACTCGAAAGTGGTCCATCTTCAATGCAGCACGGTTCCTGTTTCTCAGAAGGTGTTTTGTTAAAACTGTGCATTCCCCATCCACAATTGTCAGTATATAGTATGTCTCTGGTAGCTGCTGAAGATGACTGAT
>JABMCL010002885.1:1020000-1070000 GCA_018857735.1 Alviniconcha marisindica | reverse complement strand
GCATTGTAAGCATCGAGCATCCTCCCTCTCCTTCCGTTTCAGGTGGAGCTGCTGAGGCGAGAGACCGCCTGGACGCGAGCCAAGATTCACCTGGGTTACCACAAGCTGTACAACCATTACCTCTACAACATGCACACCGACCGCTTCTGCGTTCGCGCCTTCGGCTCGGACCACATCATCTACTCCTTCCGCACGGAGAAGAGTCGTGGTAGCAAGACCAACCCGAAAATGCATAAGGCTGGCACCGTGTCCTCCGACCGCTGGGAAGAAGAGTGAGCGGAATATAAATGGCTGTTGTTGCTGTCGTTGTTGTTGTTGTTGTTGTTGTTGGTGTTGTCGTGGAGTTTTTTTTGTTTTTTTGTTTGTTTCTTTGTTTGTTTATTGTTTGTGTGGATTCTTCGTTGTTGTTGTTGTTGTTGTTGCTTTTGTTGTTGTTTTGTGTTTGGTTTTGTTGTGTGTTTTCGTTGTTGGTGGTGATGGTGGTGGTGGTGGTGGTGGTGGTGGTGGTGGTGGAAGTGGTGGTTGTTAACTACAGCTTTGCGAAGTAGCGTGTAAATGTGATTGTGAGGAAAAGTAAGATCATAGTGTTGGCAGCGAGAGCAATGTTCGCTTGCATCCCCGATACTCTATTGGGCGATTCAGCAAAGCTGGTTTGCTAGAGTGAATGCGCTTTGTAATCTTTCGCGCAAGACGTCGCGAGAGGTGGCAGCGCACTTCCGGGCCGATTTCTGAGTAGGTGTTGCTTCACGCTGTGTATAACAGTGCAAGTTGAACCTAGAATCGCGAAGCAGTACAAATGCCAATACTGTTGCAGTTGCAAAAATTACCTGGAAAGGGGATGGAGGGTGGAAAAAAAGTGTCCTTGTGTCGTTTTTTGGCTGACCAGAAGATCGCGAGTTCGTAGAAAAATGCGTTTTGGGGCATCCTATAGCATGAGCAACAAGTTATTGCTCGTTGCCTGACATATTCTGACTACGGGCCTCCAAAAATGCCTTGAAAGTTGGCAGTGTAAAATTCGCAAATTCACTGTCACGCCTTCCATTGTGAAGAAAGTACGCACCGGAAGGAAAAGCAGCCAAGGGACTTAAGCGATGCCGGGCAAAAGTCAAGGGAGTTAACAAACCCGCCTGAATTGCCCAATACTTTTAGCCATGGACCTACGTGTATGTGCAAAACACAGACATTCGAAACCGGTTTTAAAAAGAATTGCCTTCCGATGAAGGGAGAAAACTCCATCACTTCCTCTGCGTTGTGTTGGCGTTTCAATCGGCCAACAGACGATGGTTAGACGACGAAATAATTAGCCTGTTAGTTTTCTGAAGCATTGGATACGGACTTTTAATGGCTGATGACAATGAGCGTAAAGATGATGACTCGAACGATGCATAGGCGCTTGATTCTGAATAAATTCGGGAGGACTAGCCTAGAACTGAAATTCTGTCAAAGAGTAAGAGCAACTGTCAAAACGTAAGCATTCATTTGCCCGCGTCCTGGGGCGAAGCCGCGCGGCGCGGACAGCGGCACAAGGGACATTTCAAACGGCCGCTGCAATCAATCTTCGTGTATGTTGGAAATTTCACGACCTCTTAAGCCCGTTCTTAACTGGGCGAATGTTTGTTCGCCGAACATACTTCGGACACTTCGACGAACTATGATTCGTTTCTTAACTGAACTTTTAGTTCGACGAATATGGTTCGGACAGTCCAAACTTTACTTCGTTCTCAACAGGCTTGTAATGAGATGCAAGCTTCGGCCCGAACTGGCGGCAGACGCGCAGCAGACAGCATGATCGAAAATGTAGGCTAAAGTCAAGTCATGTCAAGTCAATATACTTTCATCATCCCTCACAGGGTAATTCAACTAACTGCTATCTCATTCTGGGTCTCCGAAACAAGGCTGCGCCTCCCACAAGTCAACAAATAAACAAATTCCTCCGAAGCGAGTGAAGAACCTAGCGACAACGGCATCCATTTTTATTTTTATTTTTTCTTCATCCACAGGAGAGCTCTGCTCTCAGCCAATCAGAGGCAGTGATCGTCGAATAGGGCCAATGTTCCCAGAACATGTTGAGCGAAGCTTTTTGGACCCCGAATATAGCTTCGACGAATACTTCCAACTAGGTTCGCTAAGAAAAGTTCGCCCAATTAAGAACCAACTAGCTTCGCCGAATACTTCCAACTAGGTTCGCGAAGAAACATTCGCCCAATTAAGAACGGGCTTTAGCCCTCTCCGTCTCTTTTGTAGCAGATGCGGCCGTCGTTCAATATGAAATAGTAGTTTTGGTCTTGTTGCTGTTGTTTTTGTTTATTTGTTGTTATCGTTTTTGTTCTGTGTTATGGTTGGTCTTCATGTGCTTGCTGCCCGTGTGTTTTTACAGCAAAACGGACGAGTCTCTGGAGGAATCGGATGAACACCTGATGCAACTGATTAGCAACGCCAAGAACCTCCCTGATCTTACGGGCGCGTCCAAGAGAACGATTTACCTCTTGAAAAAGGTGATGTCTTTGCCATCAAGCTTATCTCTTCCCCTCCCAACACTAAATAGATCGCTGTATGGCCACCTGTGTGTGTGCATGTGTGTGTGTGTGTGTGTGTGTGTGTGTGTGTGTGTGTGTGTGTGTGTGTGTGTGTGTGTGTGTGTGTGTGTGTGTGTGTGTGTTGTTGTTGTTGTTGTTGTTGTTGTTGTTGTTGTTGTTGGGGTGGTGGTACGTGTGTGCTTGTGTCCGTTTGCGTATGTGTGAGTGTGTGTTGGAAGTATAATAATAACAATAATAGATTATTTATGCTGCCCCATCGTAAGATCCCGGAGAGCTTACAAAGGCATGATGGTACTCTCATTTTATCACACACACACACACACACACACACACACACACGCACGCACGCACACACGCACGGCACGCACGCACGCACGCACGCACGCGCGCACGCACGCACGCACGCACGCACTCACACACACACACACACACACACACACACACACACACACACACACACACACACACAAACTCACACAGAGAGAGAGAGAGAGAAGAATGACGTTTAAAAAATGCTGTATATTTGTTTATACCATTAGTAGCTTTTCATTGTTCTTTTAATTCTGTACGCCTTTGTCCACCCTAGGTGTAGGCGATTTATAAATGTTCTTTTACATTACATTATTTTACATGACATGTGTTACATGACGTTACATGTGCAACGTGCTGTTGCTTCCGTTATTGTGCAGGTTGTTTATCACCAGCGAAAATGAATCGTTTTTTTACCTCATAAAAAAATGTTTACAGATGTTTACAATGGCCCAAAATGTTTACCTGTCCGTCCCATAATGCTGTGTCGTGTCCGTGTACCCACAGAATGGTTTACCTGATACACGTCCCATAATGCTGTGTCCGTGTACCCACAGAATGGTTTACCTGATGGCAGTCCCATAAGCTGTGTCCGTGTACCCACAGAATGGTTTACCTGATAGCACGTCCCATAATGCTGTGTCGCGTGTACCCACAGAATGGTTTACCTGATGCACGTCCCATAATGCTGTGTCGTGTCCGTGTACCCACAGAATGGTTTACCTGATGGCACGTCCCATAATGCTGTGTCGTGTCCGTGTACCCACAGAATGGTTTACCTGATGGCACGTCCCATAATGCTGTGTCGTGTCCGTGTCCCACAGAATGGTTTACCTGATGGCACGTCCCATAATGCTGTGTCCGTGTACCCACAGAATGGTTTACCTGATGGCACGTCCCATAATGCTGTGTCCGTGTCCGTGTCCCCACAGAATGGTTTACCTGATGGCACGTCCCATAATGCTGTGTCCGTGTCCGTGTACCCACAGAATGGTTTACCTGATGGCACGTCCCATAATGCTGTGTCAGTTCCCCACAGAATGGTTTACCTGATGGCACGTCCCATAATGCTGTGTCCGTGTCCCCACAGAATGGTTTACCTGATGGCACGTCCCATAATGCTGTGTCCGTGTACCCACAGAATGGTTTACCTGATGGCACGTCCCATAATGCTGTGTCCGTGTCCGTGTACCCACAGAATGGTTTACCTGATAGCACGTCCCATAATGCTGTGTGCGTGTCCGTGTACCCACAGAATGGTTTACCTGATGGCACGTCCCATAATGCTGTGTGCGTGTCCGTGTACCCACAGAATGGTTTACCTGATGGCACGTCCCATAATGCTGTGTGCGTGTCCGTGTACCCACAGAATGGTTTACCTGATAGCACGTCCCATAATGCTGTGTGCGTGTCCGTGTACCCACAGAATGGTTTACCTGATGGCACGTCCCATAATGCTGTGTCCGTGTCCCCACACAATGGTTTACCTGATGACACGTTCCATAATGCTGTGTCCGTGTCCGTGTACCCACAGAATGGTTTACCTGATGGCACGTCCCATAATGCTGTGTCAGCTCCCCACAGAATGGTTTACCTGATGGCACGTCCCATAATTCAGTGTCCGTGTCCCCACAGAATGGTTTACCTGATGGCACGTCCCATAATGCTGTGTCAGCTCCCCACAGAATGATTTACCTGATAGCACGTCCCATAATGCTGTGTCCGTGTCCCCACAGCATTGTTTACCTGATGGCACGTCCCATAATGCTGTGTCCGAGTCCGTGTCTCCACACAATGGTTTACCTGATGACACGTCCCATAATGCTGTGTCCGTGTCCGTGTCTCCACAGGATGGTTTACCTGATGACACGTCCCATAATGCTGTGTCCGTGTCTCCACACAATGGTTTACCTGATGGCACGTCCCATAATGCTGTGTCCGTGTCCCCACCGAATGGTGTACCTGATGGATAATACTGTGTCGGTCATTTCCCCAATGAAACGAGCAGACAAATCCGTTTTTCGATGGATAAACATTTATTTCGCAGTGCCGTAAAGCTATGGCCTCTTTGTGTCGGCGTTGTCTGGCATTTTGTAGAGTGGATGGGGCCGGGGATCCACGTGAACATTCCTTCCTAGGCAGTGGCTTGATGTGTTTAGCGTAATTATAACGTTGTTTAATTTGCTCTGACTGTAATGACGCTGCTGGCCGCACTGCTCCAGTGTAGATCTAGATCTAGTCAGCACACCTGCCATTTAAACAAAACAAAAAACAAAAATCAAACCGGAAATCGCCCATATGGTTTCTTATTTTAGTAACAGTTATGGCAGCCTCCCGATCTTGGCGGAAAGAGCCCCTAGGAATCTGGTGATATATATATATATATATATATATATATATATATATATATATATATATATATATATATATGTGTGTGTGTGTGTGTGTGTGTATGTGTGTGTGTGTGTTAGTTTTAAAATCTTCTCCTGTCTCCTTAGAGACCAGGCCTTTTTGGACTCTGAGACTCCAGGAGACTAGATTTTGTAGCGGTTAAAAAAAAAATCACACATAAAAAAGTATTAAAGCTAGATTATATCTATCTGCCTATCTATCTATCTATCTATCTATCTATCTATCTATCTATCTATTTTAATTGTAAACATTTATTTTAAAAGTTGCTCTGTTGTGATGCCCAAAAGCCATGTAATCTGTTGACATTTTACGGTTTGGGACTTGGTGTAAACTTAGTAAATTGGAAAACAAACGTTTTTCGGGAAACACACAGAAATACACGCAGCCATAGCTTTCTCCGCAACCAAATAAAATCCAATGACATACTAAATCACTTTCTGAAAACATCATCTGAAGCATCGTCTTCCACATCACTGTCACTGTCATTAGCAAAAGTCGCTGTCAAAAGACGCTTCGCCAGTCACATGACGACGGGTGCCCCCCCCCCCCCCCCCCCCCCCCCCCCCCCCCCACCCCCCGTACCCCCCACCCCGGCCTTTATACAAGGTTCTAAGAGCGCACTACGGTCTAAGGGAGGGTACCCCTTATTACAAACTAACTGACCTAATCTGTTCCGAGTTCTTTCCCTTGAAGTCTGTTTGCCTCTTTCCCCCGAAACTTCATCCAAAATTCCGCCAATAAGTACACGGATAGCCACGATTGTTTGGCGAGATTTCCGAGATTTCTATTTATGCGGATCGCCACACTAAACGTATCCCCCTCCCCCCCCCCTAACCCCCACCCCCCACCCCCCACCCACGTGTCGGGTTGTACAGGCGGCTGAGAAGAGGGTGGCTCGAGCCAGGAGGAAGATCGAGTGGAGGAAGTTCATGGAAACCAAGCCGTCCGAGGACTTTGAGGACCCGGGGGATGTGGAGGCCATTAAGAAAGCTTACTGTACGATGGGCGACCGTCACCTCAAGTCCAACAGTAGTTACGTCGTTCCAGACTCTTACAGACTCACCATCGATGCAGGCGCCAAGCGACTCAGTGACTGCGAGAAACAGTTGCTGGCTTTAAAGCACCGGTAGGTACACATGGTGGTGGTGATGATGATGATGATGATGATGATGATGATAATAATAATAATAATAAAAAGCTGTTCTCTAGTCCGACTACAGACAGTATAACAACCAAATCTGGAAGTATTGTATTCCGCAGTAAAAACATAGGCTAGCAAATATATATATATATATATATATATATATATATATATATATATATATATAATATATATATATATATAATATATATATCGACACCAGCACAACCCCCTTCTACTCCCAACCCCATACAGACAGTATAACAACCAAATCTGGAAGTATCGTATTCCGCAGTTAAGACATAGGCTTCTCTGCACGCCCACACCTACTAACACAAATCGCGTACGCACACTCACGTGTGTGCACACGTATACACACCACACACACACACACACACACACACACACACACACACACACACACACACACACACACACACACACACACACACACACGGGCACGCCCACCTGTCAGTCTCCCATCGCCCACTCGGAATAAATACTCATTACGTCCACCTGGCAATCCGACAACTTCCAACTAACGTTCACAACTACCATCTCACTCGACAACTCTATCCCTTTTCTCTCTTCCTGTCCAGCCCTCCTCCCCACCTCCTGCTCCTCCACCCCCCTTTGCCAGGCGCTCTCTCCAACCCTCAAGTTAGCCCAGAAGAGATCAAGAGCAGGGAGGCAGAGCTGGACTTGAAGGCTGGACTTCTTTCGCTTCAGATGTTTCCCAACGGCGGAGCTACGGACGTTGTCTTTGTGACTCTGTTCCGCATAGCAGTTGGGACAGCAATTGCGTGGTAACGGTAGCAGTTGCGCAATGCCGAGCGGACGCTGCCTTAACATTCTGTTGTAGTTCCGGCGGCGGTCCGCGGCATCCTTGGTCTTCCGGGTTGGCGCCTGTCTCGAGTCTTCACTCTTCTTCCCCCCTCCCCCCCCCCCCTCGTCCCTCCCTCTTCCCCCCCCCCCCCTCCCCTAGTCCCCCCCCCCTCCCCCCCCCCCCCCCCTCGCTCCCCCACCCCGTCCCTATTGGCCTCCTCGCCTCTGTGGACGGTAAGCCCGTTCTTAATTGGGCGAATGTTTGTTCGCGAACCTTGTTGGGAGTATTCGGCGAAGCTAGTTGGTTCTTAATTGGGCGAATGGTTGTTCGCGAACCTAGTTGGGACGAAGCTATATTCGGGGTCCAAAAAGCTTCGCTCAACATGTTCTGGGAACATTCGCCCTATTCGACGAACATTGCCTCTGATCGGCTGAGAGCAGAGCTCTCCTGTGGATGAGGAAGAAATAAAAATAAAAATGGATGACGGTGTCGCTAGGTTCTTCACTCGCTTCGGAGGGAATTTGTTTATTTGTTGACTTGTCTCGGGGACCCAGAATGAGATAGTAGTTAGTTGAATTACCCTGTGAGGGATGATTGAAGTATATTGACTTGACTTTAGCTTACGTTTTCGATCATGCTGTCTGCTGCGCGTCTGCCGCCAGTTCGGGCCGAAGCTTGCATCTCATTACAAGCCAGTTGAGAGCGAAGTAAATTTCGTCGAACTGTCCGAACCACGTTTGGCGAACTAAAAGTTCAATTAAGAAACGAACCATAGTTCGTCGAAGTGTCCGAAGTATGTTCGGCGAACAAACATTCGCCAAGTTAAGAACGGGCTTTAAGCAAAATGATTCCTAGTGTTTTACGTTTTAGTGAGGGGAGGAGGGGGGGGGAGGCATTGCCATCGGTTGCACGTCAAGTATACTACACTTTGAGAGCGAGGGCGGTGGGGGGTGCAATCCCATACGCGCTCCACCCCGTCTCTCAGAAGTTTCCCCAGCGTCGTCGTCTTTTCCCCTCATTGCAGGTTCAACATGCGCCTGGAGGCTTTGCGAAGGGACAAACTACGGGCTTTGGATGAGCTGTATAAAGGTAGCTCTCGCCTGCAGGAGATCCAGGACGACCTCGACTTCAATTGCTTGGAGATCATCCCAACATTTCCAGACCCGTGTACAGACGAAGAGGTCATGGTCACTTTTTTCCCTTTGCTTCTTCTTCTTCTTCTTCTTCTTCTTCTTTCTTCTTCTCTCTCTCTCTCTCTCTCTCTCTCTCTCTCTCTCTCTCTCTCTCTCTCTCTCTCTCTCTCTCTCTCTCTCTCTCTCTCTCTCTCTCTCTCTTCTCCTCTCTCTCTCTCTCTCTCCCCCCCGCCCTTCAGTGAAGTCTGTATGTTACAACATGCTGAAAGACATCTCTCTTCTCTCTCTCTCTCTCTCTCTCTCTCTCTCTCTCTCTCTCTCTCTCTCTCTCTCTCTCTCTCTCTCTCTCTCTCTCTCTCTCTATCTCTCCCCCGCCCCCTTCAGTGAAGTCTGTATGTACTTAACAGACCAGAAAGACATCTCTCTCTTGATGTTGTTGTTGTTGTGTGTATGTTTTTGTACTTGTTTGTTGTTGTTGTTGTTGTGGGTTTTTTTGGGGGGGGGTTGTGTGTGTGTGTGTGTGTGTGTGTGTGTGTGTGTGTGTGTGTGCGCGTGTGTGTGTGTGTGTGTGTGTGTGTGTGTGTGTGTGTGTGTGTGTGTTGTTTGTTTTTGTTTAGTTTTTGGAGGGGTGTGGGGGATGGGGGGGGGGGGGGGGGGTTGTTGTTGTTTTTTGGGGGGTTGGGAGCTTTTGTTGTTGTTGATGATGGTGGTGGTGGTGGTGGTGGTGGTGGTGGTGTTTTGGCTTTTTTTATTATTAATTTTAAGGGGTAGGGTGGGGGGGGGGCGTCTCTTTCTTTTCTTTCGGTCTCAATTCGGGAGAAGCACAGGTCTGGGGGAGGGTGGATGGAGGGAGGGGGAGGGATAGACAGACAGACAGACAGACAGGCAGGCAGGCAGAGAGGCTGGCACGTACACCCGAAATGGGTTCGCTACAAACTCTTGACCCCAAGTCCCGAACTTCCTTCTTTCTTTCTTTCTTTCTTTTTTTTCTTTTTTTCTTTTTCTTTTTTCTTTTTTTTCTTTTCTTTTTTCTTTTTTCTTTTCTTAAGGATTAATAAAGCATTATCGTATTGTACTGCACAAGTCCAGTCCACAGTCGTAGACTGTCCTCCTCGTCTACAGCCCCCTGATTCCCATCATTATCTAGCTCTTGTCCTTTACCTTGCAGCTCCTTGATTCCCGTCATTACTTAGGTCTTGTCCTTTACCTTACAGCCCCTTGATTCCTATAATTACCTAGCTCTTGTCCTTTACCTTGCAGCCCCCTGATTCCCATCATTACCTAGCTCTTGTCCTTTACCTTGCAGCTCCTTGATTCCCATCATTACCTAGCTCTTGTCCTTTACTGTACAGCCCTTGATTCCCGTCATTACCTAGCTCTTGTCCTTTACCTACAGCCCCTTGATTCCTATAATTACCTAGCTCTTGTCCTTTACCTTGCAGCCCCTGATTCCCATCATTACCTAGCTCTTGTCCTTTACCTTGCAGCTCCTTGATTCCCATCATTACCTAGCTCTTGTCCTTTACCTTACAGCCCCTTGATTCCCGTCATTACCTAGCTCTTGTCCTTTACCTACAGCCCCCTTGATTCCTATAATTACCTAGCTCTTGTCCTTTACCTTGCAGCCCCCTGATTCCCATCATTACCTAGCTCTTGTCCTTTACCTTACAGCCCCTTGATTCCCATCATTACCTAGCTCTTGCCCTTTACCTTACAGCCCCCTTGACTCCCATCATTACCTAGCTCTTGTCCTTTACCTTACAGCCCCCTTGAATCCTATAATTACCTAGCTCTTGTCCTTTACCTTACAGCCCCGATTCCCATCATTACCTAGCTCTTGTCCTTTACCTTACAGCCCCCTTGATTCCTATAATTACCTAGCTCTTGTCCTTTACCTTACAGCCCCGATTCCCATCATTACTTAGGTCTTGTCCTTTACCTTACAGCCCCTTGATTCCTATAATTACCTAGCTCTTGTCCTTTACCTTGCAGCCCCCTGATTCCCATCATTACCTAGCTCTTGTCCTTTACCTTACAGCCCCTTGATTCCCATCATTACCTAGCTCTTGCCCTTTACCTTACAGCCCCTTGATTCCCATCATTACCTAGCTCTTGCCCTTTACCTTACAGCCCCTTGATTCCCATCATTACCTAGCTCTTGTCCTTTACCTTACAGCCCCTGATTCCCATCATTACCTAGCTCTTGTCCTTTACCTTACAGTCTCCTGATTCCCATCATTACCTAGCTCTTGTCCTTTACCTTGCAGCCCCCTGATTCCCATCATTACCTAGCTCTTGTCCTTTACCTTGCAGCCCCCTGATTCCCATCATTACCTAGCTCTTGTCCTTTACCTTGCAGCTCCTTGATTCCCATCATTACCTAGCTCTTGTCCTTTACCTTGCAGCTCCTTGATTCCCGTCATTACTTAGGTCTTGTCCTTTACCTTACAGCCCCTTGATTCCTATAATTACCTAGCTCTTGTCCTTTACCTTGCAGCCCCCTGATTCCCATCATTACCTAGCTCTTGTCCTTTACCTTGCAGCTCCTTGATTCCCATCATTACCTAGCTCTTGTCCTTTACTGTACAGCCCCTTGATTCCCGTCATTACCTAGCTCTTGTCCTTTACCTGCACAGCCCCCTTGATTCCTATAATTACCTAGCTCTTGTCCTTTACCTTGCAGCCCTCTGATTCCCATCATTACCTAGCTCTTGTCCTTTACCTTGCAGCCCCTTGATTCCCATCATTACCTAGCTCTTGTCCTTTACCTTACAGCCCCTTGATTCCCATCATTACCTAGCTCTTGTCCTTTACCTTACAGCCCCCTGATTCCATAATTACCTAGCTCTTGTCCTTTACCTTACAGCCCCCTGATTCCCATCATTACCTAGCTCTTGTCCTTTACCTTACAGCCCCTTGATTCCCATCATTACCTAGCTCTTGCCCTTTACCTTACAGCCCCCTTGATCCATCATTACCTAGCTCTTGTCCTTTACCTTACAGCCCCTTGATTCCATAATTACCTAGCTCTTGTCCTTTACCTTACAGCCCCTGATTCCATCATTACCTAGCTCTTGTCCTTTACCTTACAGCCCCCTTGATTCCATAATTACTAGTCTTGTCCTTTACCTTACAGCCCCGATTCCCATCATTACTTAGGTCTTGTCCTTTACCTTACAGCCCCTTGATTCCTATAATTACCTAGCTCTTGTCCTTTACCTTGACAGCCCCTTGATTCCCATCATTACCTAGCTCTTGCCCTTTACCTTACAGCCCCTTGATTCCCATCATTACCTAGCTCTTGCCCTTTACCTTACAGCCCCTTGATTCCCATCATTACCTAGCTCTTTTCCTTTACCTTACAGCCCCCTGATTCCCATCATTACCTAGCTCTTGTCCTTTACCTTGCAGTCTCCTGATTCCCATCATTACCTAGCTCTTGTCCTTTACCTTGCAGCCCCCTGATTCCCACCATTACCTAGCTCTTGTCCTTTACCTTACAGCCCCCTGATTCCCACCATTACCTAGCTCTTGTCCTTTACCTTGCAGTCCCCTGATTCCCATCATTACCTAGCTCTTGTCCTTTACCTTGCAGTCCTCTGATTCCCATCATTACCTAGCTCTTGTCCTTTACCTTACAGCCCGGAGGCAGGTTCGCTCTGGACCTGACAGAGGTAGGGAACATGAGGCGCGAAGCCCGGGAGAAGGTGAAGCGCGAGTCGGTGTCGGCCGAGACTGGGTACAAAGACACCGTCTTCCACAACAAATCCAGGCGGAGGAGCTCGGTAGCGATCGCCAAGGAGAACTACTCGAGGTGCAAGACGATCAGCATGACCACGGACTGTGACACCAAGATCGAGAGGTCGGAACCCTCGGGGTCCAGCAAACCGAAGAGGAAGAGAGATCGTGAGGAGGACCAGTCTCCTCTGCAGAAGGAGCTGGCCGAGGTCAAGCAGATTGAGCTGCTTTACGAGCAGTCGGTGCTGACCAAGAAGATGGAAGTAGGTCCTATGCGTGGGACCCCGCCATACATACACACACGCACGCGAGCACGCACGCACGCACACACACGCACGACGCACGCACGCACGCACGCGCGCACGCACGCACGAACGCACGCACGCGCGCACGCACGCACGCACGCACGCACGCGCGCAAGCACACACGGCAACACACACACGCGCACGCAAGCACCCACACACACACACAGGCAACACACAACCGCGCGCATACGCAGCGCACACCACACACACAACACACCACCACACACACACACACACACACACACACACACACACACACACACACACACACACACACACACACACACACACACACACACATTCAATACCACCATCTCCATTTGCACCGTGAAAAATATCCCGCTAACGCAAGATTTATAAGGTTCATGGTTTGGGGGGTGGGGCGGAGGGGGGATTTATTTTTTATATTATTGTCACAGGGTCTTGTTCGTTGGACTTGCAGACAGCTAATGCACCAGCTGGTTTTCACCGTCTGAATGCAGTTCTGTTCCTTGTGTCCCTCCACTCGCCTCTCTGCTTTCCTGTTGTTGTCCCCACATCCCAGCCGTCCTTACCTCTGTTGTCCTGTTGTTGTTGTCCCCACATCCCCGCCATCCTTACCTCTGTTGTCCTGTTGTTGTTGTCTAGTTGTTGTTTTCCCCACATCCCCGCCATCCTTACCTCTGTTGTCCTGTTGTTGTTGTCCCCACATCCCCGCCATCCTTACCTCTGTTGTCTTGTTGGTTTCCACACATCCCCGCCATCCTTACCTCTGTTGTCCTGTTGTTGTTGTCCCCACATCCCCGCCATCCTTACCTCTGTTGTTCTGTTGCTGTTGTCCCCACATCCCCGCCATCCTTACCTCTGTTGTCCTGTTGTTGTTGTCCCCACATCCCCGCCATCCTTACCTCTGTTGTCCTGTTGTTGTCCCCACATCCCCGCCATCCTTACCTCTATTGTCCTGTTGTTGTTGTCCCCACATCCCCGCCATCCTTACCTCTGTTGTCCTGTTGTTGTTGTCCCCACATCCCCGCCATCCTTACCTCTGTTGTCCTGTTGTTGTTGTCCCCACATCCCCGCCATCCTTACCTCTGTTGTCCTGTGTCTGTTGTCCTGTTGTTGTTGTCCCCACATCCCCGCCGTCCTTACCTCTGTTGTCCTGTTTTTGGTATCCCCACATCCCCGCCATCCTTACCTCTATTGTCCTGTTGTCTGTTGTCCTGTTGTTGTTGTCCCCACATCCCCGCCATCCTTACCTCTGTTGTCCTGTTGTTGTTTTCCCCACATCCCCGCAATCATTATCTCTGTTGTCCTGTTGTCTGTTGTCCTGTAGTTGTTGTCCCCACATCCCCGCCATCCTTACCTCTGTTGTCCTGTTGTCTGTTGTCCTGTTGTTGTTGTCCCCACATCCCCGCCATCCTTACCTCTGTTGTCCTGTTGTTGTTTTCCCCACATCCCCGCAATCATTATCTCTGTTGTCCTGTTGTCTGTTGTCTGTTGTCCTGTAGTTGTTGTCCCCACATCCCCGCCATCCTTACCTCTGTTGTCTGTTGTCCTGTTGTTGTCTACCTCACATCCCCGCCATCCTTACCTCTGTTGTCCTGTTGTCTGTTGTACTGTTGTTTTCCCCACATCCCCGCCATCTTTACCTCTGTTGTCCTCTTGTCTGTTGTCCTGTTGTTTTTTGTCCCACATCCCCGCCATCTTTACCTCTGTTGTCCTGCCTCCTTAGCCCCCCCCCCCCCCCACCCCCACCCCCCCTTCCTGCGCTTCAACACACCTGAACCATAACATCCCCACCATTTTTACCTCTGTTTTCCTCACCCCTCACCCCCCCCCCCCCCCCCCCCCCCCCCCGCCCCCGTTTCAGCACACCTGCACCGTAGCATCCCCATCTCTACTTTCCTGCCCCCTTATCCCTCCCCACCCCCATCCCATTCGTCTGTACCTCCCCATCCCCACCATCCCCTTGTCTCTGTTTCATGACCCCTTGTCCTCCACCCCAACCCTCAACCCCCGCTCTATGTTCATCTGCACCTTCCCACCTTCCCATCTCCCGCCTCTCTTTTCCTGACTCGTCACACACACACACACACACACACACACACACACACACACACACACACACACACACACACACACACACACACACACACACACACACACACACACACACACACACACACACACACACACACACACACACACACACACACACACACCACACACGCACGCACACACGCACGCACACGCACACACTCTCACACACACACACCACACACACACACACACACACACACACACACACACACACACACACACACACACACACACACACACACACACCTGCCCACTTACACGTTGGGAAAAGGAAAGACAATCAAAGAGAGAGAAAAATGCAAAGAACAACGAAAGAAACACTTTGCGCCACAGAGGTAGGTGGCGAATTAGCGACCAACAACAACAAACAAACAAACAAACAAACAAACAAAAACAAAAAACTAAAACAAAAGCGGAAACGGGCGTGTACGTGCAAGGGATGTAAGGCTTGTTTGTCGGCTCGTGTGCTTTTGTCAGATTTGCCTCCCCTGAATTGAGCGGCTTTTGGATCACGCCCTAGGTTTTTGCGTAATTGTTGTGTTCAGGATGGTAGATATATAGAGACTGTTCAAAGGTTGCCCACAGGTGACCAGAGTACAGATGGGTGTGTTGACATTTCATCCCGATTGGAGAGGTAATGTAGGTTTTCGCAATGTTCACACACACACACACCACACACACACACACACACACACACACACACACACTCTCTCTCTCTCTCTCTCTCTCTCTCTTCTCTCTCTCTCTCTCTCTCTCTCTCTCTCTCTCTCTCTCTCTCTCTCTCTCTCTCTCTCTCTCACACACACTCGCACTCGCACGCACGCACACACACACACCCATTATGCCACACCACCCGTGTCCCTAAACATGTCCACTTAATGTTCATCGTCATACCAAATCCGCAACGATCCCTTGCAGAACATCAAGGCGGTCTTCGGCATCCACCACCGCCTGTCCAAATAAAATCAATTATGAAAATTAACCGCTAATGAAAGCAGATTATCTACTATGTGCCACGCCACCCATGTCCGTTAACACGTCCACTTAGAGTCAATGTTCATCGTCATACAAATTCCCCAAACGACCCCTTCAACATTCACTACAAGGTCCTAATAATGCCACGTGCCACACCAGCCATGTCCGTTAACACGTCCACTTAGAGTCAATGTTCATCGTCACATACCAATTCCTCAACGACCCCTTGCAGAACATCAAGGCGGTCCTCAACATTCACCACAAGGTCCTAATAGTGCCACGTGCCACACCACACCCATGTCCGTTAACACGTCCACTTAGAGTCAATGTTCATCGTCACACACCAATTCCGCCACGACCCCTTCCAGAACATCAAGGTGGTCTTCGACATCCGTCACCGCCAGCTGCGCCACGAGAAGTTCCAGCTGGACGTGAGCGACAAGCTGGGCCAGCTGCGCATCAACACGCTGCATGGGGAGCTGCTGCTGCTGATGGAGTGCGAGAGCGTGGAGACGGGCATCCAGGCTCGCATCGACAAGTGCACGGAGCAGAGGGCCGAGATCGAGAGAGTGGTCAAGCAGCTGCAGGCTCAGATCTCCAAGCATGGCAAAGAACTGGAGGATGTGAGGATTGAGTGTGTGTGTGTGTGTGTGTGTGTGTGTGTGTGTGTGTGTGTGTGTGTGTGTGTGTGTGTGTGTGGAGAGAGAGAGAGAGAGAGAGAGAGAGACGGAGACGGAGAGAGAGAGAGAGTGTATGTGTTGTGTTTGTGTGTGTGTATGTGTGTGTGTGTGTTTGTGTGAGAGTGTGTGTGTGTGTGTGTGTGTGTGTGTGTGTGTGTGTGTGTGTGTGTGTGTGTGTGTGTGTGTGTGTGTTTGAGTGTGTGTGTGTGTGTGTGTGTGTGTGTGTGTGTGTGTGTGTGTGTGTGTGTGTTGTGTGTGTGTGTGTGTGTGTGTGTGTGTGTGTGTTTGTGTGTGTGTGTGTGTGTGTCTTTGTTGCTTGTTGTTTCTCTCTCTCTTCTCCTTCTCTCTCTCTCTCTCTCTCTCTCTCTCTCTCTCTCTCTCTCTCTCTCTCTCTCTCTCTCTCTCTCTCTCTCTCTCTCTCTCTCCTCTCTCTCCCTAAGTGCGCTAGCTGCCCGTGCCGCCTTCGTAAATGAATTAAATGAGGATCTGATCTCCATCCGCTTAGAAAAGAATCAGAATCAACATCTGAATATTTATTGTCTACTTACAAAGATCACTTGCTCAGCTGAAGCACTTAGGCTGGTGTGTGTCCACTGGCCTAGCATCAGTCTAGACTACAGTCCCACGAAGCGTTAGGCCGCGAGTTCCAATCACACGAGATCTACGGCCGCAGGGTTTGATCCTACGAGATGAAAGGCCTACAAGACCTAATGTCACAAGGCCTACGAGACCTGACGCAAGGCCTACGACACCTAATGCCACATTGCCTATGAGACCTAATGCCATAAGGCCCAAAAGACCTAATTCCACAACGCCTACAAGACCTAATGCCGCAAGGCCTACAAGACCTAATGCCGCAAGGCCTACAAGCCTCAATGCCACAAGACCTACTAGGCATGACGCCGCCTGTCCTGCGAGACCTAATACCACAAGGCATACAAGCCTTAATGCCACAAGGCCTGCGAGACCTAATGCCACAAGGCCTACAAGACCTAATGCCGCAAGGCCTACAAGACCTAATGCCGCAAGGCCTACAAGACCTAATTCCACAATGCCTGTGAGACCTAATACCACAGAGTCTACGAGACTAAATGCCACAAGACCTACTAGACATGACGTCGCCTGTCCTGCGAGACCTAGTACCACAAGGCCTACGAGACCTAGTACCACAAGGCCTAAGAGACCTAGTACTACAAGGCCTACGAGACTTAGTACCACATGGCCTACGAGACCTAGTACCACAAGGCCTACGAGACCTAGTACCACAAGGCCTACGAGACCTAATACCACAAGGCCTACGAGACCTAGTACCACAAGGCCTACGATACTTAATACCACAAGGCCTACGAGACCTAGTACCACAAGGCCTACGAGACTTAATGCCACAAGACTTACTAGACATGACGCCGCCTGTCCTGCGACATCTGTAATATAATAATGTCACATGGCAGAATTTTCAAGATCTGATGTCACACGGTCTTTGATACCTAAATCCTAATCACAGGAGAATTAATAAGACATGGTCTAATTCCCACGAGTAGGTCACGAGGCCTAATTCTCGAGACGTAATTTCACACGACCTAATCGCTTAAAAACCCAGTTAGACATAATCTAGTGTTGGCGCCAAAATAAAATTCCATACAAAGCCTAATTCCTGAGATCTAATTCTCGAGTCTAAATGTCACAAGACCTAATCCCAAAAGACCTGCTATACTCTCGTTTACTTTTGTCACTTTGTTTCCTGAAGCTTAATAAATGCTCTAATAGTAGTTGAACACACAAGAAAGGTAGCAGAGCGGATGGCTGGCAAAATGTACAGTTACCTCCCATTGCATCCCAATTAAATTAAATGCTATGTGACATATACCATGGTAGGACTAGATGGTGCTGCTCTTGCGGCTGCTAGCTTTATCAGAATTGTCTTCACGGGGTTGGTTTTAGAAGAAGAAGAAAATATGTGTGTTGTTTTAAGCATAGTGGCGTGGTCTTCAGGGTGGGGTCTGTATTTTTTAGTAAACGGCAGGGCACTGATACGAAAGTGGACGTGTATAATTTTAATGATAATTTTTGCTGCATCACAACACAGGAGCAGGTCTTGGACGAAACTGAGAGTGTCAGTGATGTTTTATTAGTTTTTTTGTTTGTTTTTGTTTTCTGCTGTTTTGTTTTCATTGGCAGCTGCTTCTTATTTTTCTTCCTTTTTTTTTTCTTTCTTTTTTTTCCTTTCTACGACTACAGTGTACCAAAAAGGAGAAGGCGTTGTATGAACAGCTTGAACATATCATTGGAGAGGGCAATAACTTCCACGACTTCCTGGTCAAGGTCTTCAAGAAGAAAGTCAAACGCAAGGTTAGCTGTGTTCTGTGCAGTTGCTCGCTTGCAAATACACCTAGCTGTCATGTTTTGGATGGGTGGTTTTGTGAATGAACGAACCAGCGCTTGAGAAGGTTTATAAAGGAAGACAGTTGTATTTCTTCTTCTTCTTCTTCTTCTTCTTCTTCTTCTTCTTCTTCTTCTTCTTCTTCTTCTTCTTCCTCCTCCTCTTCTCCTTCTTCCTCTTCTTCTTCTTCTTCTTCTTCTTCTCTTCTTCTTCTTCTTCTCCTCCTCTTCTCTTCTTCTTCTTCTTCTTCTTCTTCTTCTTCTTCTTCTTCTTCTTCTTCTTCTTCTTCTTCTTCTTCCTCCTCCTCCTCCTCCTCCTCCTCTTCTTCCTCCTCCTCCTCCTCCTCCTCTCCTTCTTCTTCTTCTTCTTCTTCTTCTTCTGAGCATGGTTCTGCCTCAAAATATCAATGGTCAGTCCGGTTGGTATCTTCACAATGTCATCCGTGTAACTGTTCCACAGCTGATCGAACCTGTTCTCCGTGGGGCCACCTCTGAATTTTTTTGCTGAAGACCCTTTTACTGAATTTCCTTTTTAAGGAGTAATAAAGTATTATTACATTGTATTGTACCTCTGTGACCTGGCCGTTTTAACCCCTTCACTGCCCCAGAGTGTAAAATTTCTGGGCTAAAAATTGCTCACATACACACCTGCAAACAGAATATGTGACGGTCCTGCAACAAATCTACTTTCAACACTGTGCATTTTGATAGAAATCCTTTCACCTGCTCATGCGAAGGGGGGAAAAAAGCCTTAACAATTTCAAGTTTGGCACTTTTTTTATTGGTCGTTTTCCGAGTGACGACTCGACAAGAGTGACAGTGAAGGGGTTAAAATAATGCGAGTCAGCTGGATGTTCGTTCTTTTTGTGCGTTGCTGCCATCCCTAGAACCTTCAAGCGAAGGCAGAGGACGACGACGAAGAGTCGTCAGAATCCGAGTCGGAATCTTCGGAGAGTGACGAGGAATCCAATGAAGATGACGACGACTTCGTTCACCTGGACCTCGGGTCTTGCCCGAAGGATTGCAGCGAGAGTGTATACAAGGAGGTACAGTATGATGATAATGATGGGGTATACGTGTACTACACGTGTGGCTGTGTTTCTGGGTGTGTGGACGTTGTTTGGGCTGTGAGTGAAGAGACGACGGAAGGGTAGGAATATGAGTGGTGACTGTGCACTTGATCGATCTCAGAAGTGATGTTTTACTATGTTTTAGTATGTTTAATTCACACCGTTTTATGTTATGTGTATATATATATACTCTTACCTTTGTTATGTTGAATTGTCTTATTTCATCCCACCCTTTTTTCCCTCTGTGTGTGTGTGTGTGTGTGTGTGTGTGTGTGTGTGTGTGTGTGTGTGTGTGTGTGTGTGTGTGTGTGTGTGTGTGTGTGTGTGTGTGTGTGTGTGCGTGCGTGTGTTGTTTTCGTTTTCTGTTCGGACGGGTAAATTTGCACGCAAGTGACAGCATAATGCACCTCCGTGTCAACACTGATTAACTGCATCAATAACACACACACACACACACACACACACACACACACCACACACACACACACACCACACACACACCCACACACACACACACCACACACACACATACACACACACACCACACGCACACACACACACGCCACACACATACACGCACACACACACACCACACACACACACACACAACACACACACACACACACACACACACACACACACACACACACACACACACACACACACACAGCACACACACACACACACACACCACACACACACCACACACACACACACACACACACACACACACACCACACACACACACGACACACACAACACACACACCCTGAACACACACACACAACACACACACACACACACACACACACACACACACCACACACACACACCACACACACACACACACACACACACACATACCACACACACACACACACACACACCACACACACACACACACACACACCCACACACACACACACACACACACACACACACACACATACACACACACACACACACCAACACACACACACAGTCACACACACACACGCACACACACACACACACACACACACACACACACCACACACCACACCACACACACACACACACACACACACACAACACACACACACACACACACACACACACACACACACACACACACCACACACACACACAACACACACACACACACACACACGCACACACACACCAACACACCACACACACACACCACCACACAACAACCACTGGAACACACACACACACCACACACACACACACACAACACACACACACACACCACCAACACACACACACACACACACACACACACACACACACACACACACACACGGCCAGCCAACGTCACAGACCACCATGACTGCTGCAGGTGGTTGACCTCCGTGAACAACGCCTGGACCTGGACGAAGTGACTACGGAGGTGAAGAGAGCGCGGGAAGGCCTGATGAAGGACCTGGAGGCGTGCACCAAGAAGCGCCAGGTGGCAGACGCCACCTACAGCAAGGCCGCCCAAGAGCTGACAGCCTTCCAGGTGAACGGTCCGTGTGGGATGGGAGCGGGTGTTGGAGGGAGGAGGGAGTGATGCTGTGGGTGTGTTGGAGGGATGTAGTGATGTTGTGGGCTTGTTGGAGGGAGGGAGTTATGTTGCGGGGTTGTTGGAGGGATGGAGAGATGCCGTGGGCTTGTTGGAGAGAGTTGGGGATGTCGTGGGTGTGTTGGACGGTTGGAGGGATGCTGTGGTCTTTATGGACGGATGTAATGATGTTGTGGGCTCGTTGGAGGGAGAGAGTGATGTTGTGGGCTTGTTGGAGAGAGTGAGTGATGTTGTGGGCTTTTTGGAGGGAGGGAGTTATGTTGCGGGGTTGTTGGAGGGAGGGATGTAATGATGCTGTGGGTGTGTTGGAGGGAGGGATGTAATGATGCTGTGGGTGTGTTGGAGGGAGGGATGTAATGATGCTGTGGGTGTGTTGGAGGGAGGGATGTAATGATGCTGTGGGCTTGTTGGAGGGAGGGATGTAATGATGCTGTGGGTGTGTTGGAGGGAGGGATGTAGTGATGCTGTGGGCTTTGTTGGAGGGAGGGATGTATGATGTTGTGGGTTGTTGGAGGGAGGGATGTAATGATGCTGTGGGTGTGTTGGAGGGAGGGATGTATGATGTTGTGGGCTTGTTGGAGGGATGGAGAGATGCTGTGGGCTTGTTGGAGGGAGGGATGTAATGATGCTGTGGGTGTGTTGGAGGGAGGGATGTAGTGATGTTGTGGGCTTGTTGGAGAGAGTGGGGGATGTTGTGGGTGTGTTGGACGGATGGAGGGATGCTGTGGTCTTTTTGGAGGGATGTAATGATGTTGTGGGCTTGTTGGAGAGAGTGAGTGATGTTGTGGGCTTTTTGGAGGGAGGGATGTAGTAACGTTGTGGGCTTGTTGGAGGGATGTATTGAAGTTGTTTGCTTGTTGGAGGGATGTATTGAAGTTGTTTGCTTGTTGGAGGGATGTATTGAAGTTGTTTGCTTGTTGGAGGGCGGGAGTAATGTTGTGGGCGTGTTGGAGGGATGTGGTGATGTTGTTGGCTTGCTGAAGGGAGGAAGTGATGTTGTGGGCTTGTCGGCGGGAGGACGTGATGCTGTGGGCTTGTTAGAGGGATGTAGTGAAGTTGTGGGCGTGTTGGAGGGAGAGAGAGTGATGCTGTGGGCTTGTCGGTGGGAGAGAGTGATGTTGTGGGCTTGTTCGAGTGAGGGAGTGATGTTGTGGGCTAGTTGGAGGGAGGGAGTGATGTTGTGGGCTTGTTGGAGGGAGGGATGTTGTGGGCTTGTTGGAGGGAGGGAGTGATGTTGTGGGCTAGTTGGAGGGAGGGAGGGATGTTGTGGGCTTGTTAGAGGGAGGGAGTGGATGTTGTGGGCTTGTTGAGGAGGGAGGGATGTTGTGGGCTTGTTAGAGGGAGGGAGTGATGTTGTGGGCTTGTTGGAGGGAGGGAGGGATGTTGTGGGCTTGTTGGAGGGAAGGAGTGATGTTGTGGGCTTGTTGGATGTGTGTGTGTGTGTGTGTGTGTGTGTGTGTGTGTGTGTGTGTGGTGTGTGTGTGTGTGTGTGTGTGTGTGTGTGTGTGTTTTGTGTATGTATGTGTGTGTGTGTGTTGGTTTGTGTGTGTGTCTGTTGGTTTGTGTGTATGTGAATATGTTAGTCCGCGTGTGTGTGCGTACGTGTTCATGAGAGAGTGAGAGAAAGGGGGGGGGGGGGAGTACAAGCGTGTGTGTGTGTGTGTGTGTGTGTGTGTGTGTGTGTGTGTGTGTGTGTGTGTGTGTGTGTGTGTGTGTGTGCGTGCGTGGTGCGTGCGTGCGTGCGTGCGTGCAAGCGTGCGTGCGTGTATACAGGCGCGTGTATGTTCGGGCGTGTTTGTGTGTGTGCATGCGTCCCTGCAACTCTCTCTCTCTCTCTCTCTCTCTCTCTCTCTCTCTCTCTCTCTCTCTCTCTCTCCTCTCTCTCCCCTCTCTCTCTCTCTCTCTCTCTCTCTCTCTCCCCCACCTCCGTGTCTCTCTCTGGGCACGTGCGCGTGCGAACGTTCAGTAAACAGGTTTTCGATTGGCGGTTTGCAATGCCCGAACGCCCTGCGCATCCTCGCGCAACGCACGAGGACACTGGCGCTGTCTAATTCGCTGCTGGCCGCCGTAACTCTTGCAGCTGGAGAAGCAGAAGCGAATCAACGCTCTGGACGTGCAGTGCATCCTCCATCTGCACCAGATCCAGTGTCTCAGGCGGTCCGGAGAGTTTACGGGCATCACGGACGAGCTATGCATTGACGAAGACGAGATGCTTCGACTTCAGGTAAAGACGTTGTTGTTGTTTGTTTGTTTGTTTGTTTGTTTGTTTATGGCGTGTGTGTGTGTGGGGGGGGAGGGGGGGGGTTAGGAGGGGAAGGTATTTTCTGGCTTCTGAGGTTGTTGTTTGCTTTTTCGCTTCTTTTTTTTCTTGCTTTTTTTCCTCTATTTTTTTTTGGGGGGGGGGGGGGGGGGGGGGGGGGGAGTGGGGAGGGGTTCTTTGTTTGTTGTTTTTCATCTTTTTGTTTTCTGGGATTTTTGTTTGTTACTTTGTTTTCGTCTCGTAACTACCTAAAAGCGACAGTTAAATGTGATACAAATTGTGGAAATGATCGTCGCGTTGTTTAAATTGCGAGAAAAACCGGCAGCTGTCAGATCAAATTAAAATCAAAATATATGTTGTTGTTGTTTTTCTTTTGTTTTTCTTACGTTGACACACGCTTAGAACAACAACAAAAACTTAATATAAGTACGTAAAATTCTCCACGTCTCTAAAACTTTTCCTCTTACGTTAAGTATGCAAATGCTATTTCAGTCCTTGACATATTTTTGAAACCAAGACATGCGCATAAATGTAGATCCAATACAAATCCATGCTGACCCGGGTTTCACGTGGCAAAATGACACAGACACAGATTTGTAGAGCCCTGTCGGCAACTCAAAGCTCTTTACAACTTTAATAAACTATAAATGTGGAAAGCACATACACTTACACAGAGGGAAAAAACTGAATGGTGTTACTATATAGATATAAATATTCACAGAAAGTGATATATTGAAACACACACACACACACACACACACACACACACACACACACACAACACACACACACACACACACACACACCACACACACACGTTCGCTCGCACATTTGCACACACACCGCAAAACAGAAACACACCGAAAAAGGCGTTACTGGCAACGTTTATACTATAAACTAGGGCTAAACTGGCCGAGTCATCAACGATACAGTCGTAATTTGGCTTGATAGACTAGTCCTGGTAAACATGATTGAAACAGTGTCTATTTTGCCTGAGAAAACAGTCCCTTTTTAAACGTAATGATTGCAGAACCGGATCCGCGAGCTGAAGAAAGAGAAGATTGAAGTGAAGGAGGAGAAGGTGAAGCGACATAAGCAGCACCTACATTTGCAGTACGGCATGACGCTCTTCTTAGAGAAGCTAGCCGACACGGACGAAGTGAGTTATGTAATAGGGTTGTTGCCAGATAGGGCACAGCGGAACTCTTCAGTGCGAGAGAGAGGGGGGGGGAGACAGACAGACAGACAGACAGAGAGACAGACAGACAGAGACAGACAGACAGACAGAGACAGACAGACAAGGAGAGAGATGGTTTTTAACGTTGTAACAGTGAATTAGACAAACTTGTGATTAAGTGACTTGTTTTGAACTGGGGTTTAAAACAAATTGTGAATGCCCGATTCGTCCTGAAGTGACCCTGTAGGGCTGACGAGAAGTCGAGATAGAAGAATTTAACAACTAAATCCATGGGCCTGTACGTCCATGACAGTCACAACGCTTAGGCAGTGTGGTCAGGAACTCTTCAGTGCGAGAGAGAAAGGGGGTAGGGAGGGGTGGAGAGAGACAGACAGACAGACAAACAGACAGACAGAGAGACAGAGACAGATAGAGACAGACAGGCAGAGACACACAGAGATACAGACAGACAAACGGAGACAGAGACAGACAGACAGACAGACAGACAGACAGACAGGGACACGGAGAGAGAGAGACAGAGACACAGAGAGAGACAGAAAGACAGAGAGAACACAATTTCCCCGGATACCGTAATGAGCAGGGATGAACTGCACTATAACCCACGTCGGGCAACATGGAGGACTTTCTGAAGGCCACAGTTTCCGTCTTGATCATCTTGTTACAGGTGTTCAGCTAGGTGCTCCGTCTTGATCATCTTGTTACACGTGTTCAGCAAGGTGCTCCGTCTTGAGCAACTTGTTACACATGTTCAGCAAGGTGCTCTGTCTTGAGCATCTTGTTGCAGGTGTTCAGCTAGGTGCTCCGTCTTGATCATCTTGTTACACGTGTTCAGCTAGGTGCTCCGTCTTGATCATCTTGTTACACGTGTTCAGCTAGGTGCTCCGTCTTGATCATCTTGTTACACGTGTTCAGCTAGGTGCTCCGTCTTGAGCAACTTGTTACACATGTTCAGCAAGGTGCTCTGTCTTGAGCATCTTGTTGCAGGTGTTCAGCTAGGTGCTCCGTCTTGATCATCTTGTTACAGGTGTTCAGCTAGGTGCTCCGTCTTGATCATCTTGTGCAAGTGCACGGCCTGCGCTCCCACCTTGTGCGATAGACGGGCGCTGTAGAAATCCCCTTTATTATTATCATTATTATACCTGGTGATTTAGTTTGTATTCTTCAGCGTTCGAGCATGGCTCTGCCGCAGAATTATATTATAATGGTCAGTTCGGTTCTTTGGATGACGGTAACTGTGGCCTTCAGAAAGTCCTCCATGTCGCCCGACGGAGCACCTAGCTGAACACGTGCAACAAGATGCTCAAGACGGAGCACCTAGCTGAACACGTGTAACAAGATGATCAAGACGGAGCACCTAGCTGAACACGTGTAACAAGATGATCAAGACGGAGCACCTAGCTGAACACATGCAACAAGATGCTCAAGACGGAGCACCTAGCTGAACACGTGTAACAAGATGCTCAAGACGGAGCACCTAGCTGAACACGTGCAACAAGATGCTCAAGACGGAGCACCTAGCTGAACACGTGCAACAAGATGCCCAAGACGGAGCACCTAGCTGAACACGTGTAACAAGATGCTCAAGGTGGAGCGCCTAGCTGAACACGTGTAACAAGATGATCAAGACGGAGCACCTAGCTGAACACGTGTAACAAGATGATCAAGACGGAGCACCTAGCTGAACACCTGCAACAAGATGCTCAAGATGGAGCACCTAGCTGAACACGTGTAACAAGATGCTCAAGACGGAGCACCTAGCCGAACACGTGCAACAAGATGCTCAAGACGGAGCACCTAGCTGAACACGTGCAACAAGATGCCCAAGACGGAGCCCCTAGCTGAACACGTGTAACAAGATGCTCAAGGTGGAGCGCCTAGCTGAACACGTGTAACAAGATGATCAAGACGGAGCACCTTGCTGAACACGTGCAACAAGATGCTCAAGAAGTCTATCTAAACGTGTTTCTATGGTCAAGCTTCTCTAAATGTTTCACCCTCAGTAAAACACAAAATAAAGATTCATTGTCTTCAGATATGCAGCAAAATTGTGCTGAACCCCTCCGTTGATATAGGCTAATTAATCGATTCCTGGCGCGCAGCAAACATATGTCCAAGCGCCGACTTGACTGGCTAATGGAGTACTCTCCTCGTGTGAAGCGAGGAGCTGCCCAGTCAGTTAAGCCCTAGCTGATACTGTCTACTGTACTGTCTACTGAATCAGTCTCATATTTCATGTGTGTGTTTATGTGTGTGTGGGGGGGGGGGCGCCTCTGGGTGTGTGTGTGTGTGTGTGTGTGTGTGTGTGTGTGTGTGTGTGTGTGTGTGTGTGTGTATGTGCGTCTTGTTGTGTTTTGTTTTTGCTTTTTGGTGTGTGTGTGTGTGTGTGTGTGTGTGTGTGTGTGTGTGTGTGTGTGTGTGTGTGTGTGTGTGTGTGTGTGTGTGTGTGTGTGTGTGTGTGGTGTGTGTGTCTGTATGTGTGTGTGTTGTGTGTGTGTGTGTGTGTGTGTTGTGTGTGTCTGTGTTTGCGCGTNGTGTGTTTTTATTATTATTATTTGTGTGGGGTTGGGAGTGGGGGTGTGTGTGTGTGTGTGTGTGTGTGTGTGTGTGTGTGTGTGTGTGTGTGTGTGTGTGTGTGTGTGTGTGTGTGTGTGTGTGTGTGTGTGTATGTGTGTGCTTGACTCCTGCCGGTCTGTGTGTTACTAGTTCTCCCTAATATAACAAAGTTACTTATACAAGTCACTGTAGCACTGATGTATTTGTGTTGGTTGTAAATGTTGTTGATAATTGTAACGCGCTATGAGCTCTTGTAATAAAGGGCGCTTTATACATATAAGTTGTTGTTATTCTTAGTAGAAGGAGGAGGAGGGCAGCAGCAGCAGCAGTAGTAGTAGTAGTAGTAGTAGTAGCAGTAGCAGTAGTAGTAGAAGTAGTAGTATGAAGCACTTGCGTGAAGAGACACGGCCTGTTGGGCGGTTCAGTGAAGCTGGTTTGCACGAGTGAATGCCCTTCGTAATCTTTCGCGCAAGAAGTCGCGAGAGGTCGCAGCGTCACTTCCGGGCCGATTTCTGAGGTGTTCCTTCACGCTATAACAATGGAAACTGAACCCAGAATTGCGAAGCAGTAAAAATGCCACCAATGTTGCAGTTGCAAAAATTACCGGGGAAAGGGGGTGGAGGGTGGAAAAAAAGTGTCTTTGCGTCGTTTTTCGGCTGACCAGAAGATCGCGAGTTCGTGGGGGAAAAAATGTGTTTGGGGGCACGAGCAACAAGTTACTGCTTGTTGCCAGACACATTCTGACTACGAGCCTCCAAAAATGTCTTTAAAGTTCGCAGTGTAAAATTCGCAAATTCACTGTCACCGCTTCCATTGCGAAGAAAGTACGCACCGGAAGTAAAAGCAATCAAGGGACTTAAGTGATGCCGGGCAAAAGTCAAGGGAGTCAACAACCCCGCCTGAACCGCCCAATAGTGATGAGCGAATCATATCATGGCCCATTCTCCTCAGAGATGCAACAAGGAGATGGGCTGCAAGTTTGGGAAGATCGTGGACATCGAGGTGTTGGAAGGGGTGACGGCAGACCCCCACCTGGAGGATATCCGTGCGCGCCTCGTCCGAAGCCAGTTGTTCTCGGACGGGGAGATCCGGAAAATGAAGAAGGCCGAAAGCGAGATGCATGAACTGAACGTCAACAGCTTGAGGTAAAGCCAGTGATAGTTTCATAAGTAATATATCATAATATAGTCTATTGAAATAATGCCTGTGGCATTGGTACGTTATGGCGTACGTGTCCTACAACAGCTTGAGGTAAAGCCAGTGATAGTTCCATAAGTATTATACTTATCATAATATAGTCTATTGAAATAACTCTTGTGGCGTGCTCTTAGAATGCGAATCACTTATACGGTTAGATTTGATTCCCTTGTTTGTTATTCATAATTATGAGGCACCCACGTCTTCCTTTGAAACGCCATTGCGGTTGGCCGGGCTCAAAGCGCCAGCTAACTAACTACAATTTCTTTTCAATGGAATAAATCGAAGTACTTGACTAGTTGCGGTGAGGACATGTGTGGAGCGAATAATATGTATATTATTTTATGGCTTTGTATAAATTGCTCGCCTGCTAGCTAGGTGAGTGTGAGCCGGTTTGGCCTAGCGATAAGGTGTTAGGCTGGTAAGCAGAGGGACCTCGGTTCGAATCTGCTTCGGTTCTCCTTTCTCTTCAAAGGTTGTGGTCTGTGGACATTGTCTTGTGACCTTGTCTCTCCCAATTAATGAAACATTAAAATGGCTCTCATCGCTGCCCACCTTAATGCTGGAGTTATTAATGAAACATTAAAATGGCTCTCATCGCTGCCCACCTTAACGCTGGAGTCATTCTGGTGGTGACAGTGTAGCGATAGGTATATAATCTCCCTCTCCACCCACCTCCATACCCCCTCTCCCCTTCTCCCCGTCCCTAATAAGCCTTATGGTTTCTGTGGACGTTAAGCACCATGTTTACTTACTTACTAAGCGAGTGATACTCGTCGTAGGCGAGTCCTGGTTGTACGTGACGTGTGACGTCTGTTGAGGTGACTGAACATCGGGGCCTTTTTCTTGTCTAAACCCGCGGTATATCGTAATGCTTCAAGCAAACTCCGAGCATCAGCTTAGGACACCATTCCTCCAGCCACTGCCGTCACTGGTTACGCCAGAGATCTCGGAATCAGTACCGTCGGCTGACTGCATGACGATTGTTCACAGCTGCTCAAAATTGTTAATGGTAGTAAGTTTGTTGGAGACAGCTCAAAGAAGATCAGGCCCATACATCGGGGAGCGGGGACAGCTCAGTGGTTAGAGCGCCGAACTCGTGATCGAAATGTCCCCGGGCTCGAATCCCTGCAGGAATGGCGGGAGAATTTTCTCCTGCAGGGTCAACTTTCTGCGCTGACTCTTATTTCGGTATCCGTTCCATCCCCGTGTTACCGCAGTAGCACGTAAAAGATCCCGGTCATTCTGCCAAACGTGCAGGGGGCAGGTTACAGCTAAACACTCATGCACCTTACGTATGTGGCTTTGCATGAAGTGGGATGGTGCATAGTTGTATGGTGTACACAGAACGCGCCGAGACGGCAGCAGTTTCATGTGGCACCAGCCTTGTCAGCGCTGTAAGTACACCACTTCGGTGGATAGTCAAAAATGCACTATAAAATGCTAGTCACTCATGTAGAATCACATGCGTGCGCAGTGGTCTGCTCGAGAGCGGAGAACAGCGCTATATCAACATCAGAAACAACAACAAGTGTTTGTGTCATGAAATGTAATGTAAAAGAGTATTTGTAACGCGACTACCACAACCTTCCGCATACCTTTCACAAAAACAAAGACCTTTGGACAACGAGCTTTTTTTTTCACGGGCCCGACACTGTGGAACTCGGTACCGTATGATGTTCGTCACTCAGTATCAACATCTTCTTTCAAGCAAGCCTTAAAAACTCATCTCTTCAAATCTGCATATAATTAATACCCGCCCCCTCCCCCCCACCTGTGTGTGTGTGTGTGTGTGTGTGTGTGTGTGTGTGTGTGTGTGTGTGTGTGTGTGTGTGTGTGTGTGTGTGTGTGTGTGTGTAATATCCCGCTGTACATTTGCAGTATATCTACTTGTATAATACATATGTGCTCAAATCAGAGTTTGGTCATGTTTGGTTACTGACGACTTTGGTTTATTTACTGAAATTGCTGTATGCAAATTCTTGCGTGGTTGGCGGTCGTATGGCCTGAAACTTTTTTTATTTTTGTCCATTGTATGTGTTTTATACATTTTTCTGCAGCTTTTTGTACGGCGCATTGTGCCCTAGATCTTGCTAGGGATCATGCGCCGTAGAAATGTCCATTGTTAGCATTATTACAGCTAACGTGAGCCCGACGCGGGTATTCATGACCGATCGCAGTGAAATCGATCGAATCCAGACGTGCCAGTCTGGTGCTTTATGTATGTGGCTCGGCGCTACGTTGATTCAAAAGTCTTACAATCAATCACACAAGGGAGAAAGTGAGCCGGTCTGGCCTAGCGGCAAGGCGTTAGGCTGGTAAGCAGAGGGACTTCGGTTCCAATCTGCTTCGGCTCTCTTTCTCTTGAAAGGTTGTGGTCTGTGGACACTGTCTTGTGACTGTGACCCTGACAATTATGAAACATGAAAATGGCTCTCATCGCTGTCCACCTTAATGCTGAAGTCATTCTGGTGGTGACAGTGTAGCGATAGTTATATAATCTCCCTCTTCCCCCACCTCCATACCCCCTTCCTCCCCTCCCCCCTCTCCTTGTCCCTAATAAGCCTTATGGTTTCTGTGGATGTTAAGCATCATGTTTACTTACTTACTTACTTACTTACTTACTTACTTACTTACTTACTTACTTACTTACTTACTTACTTACTTACTTACTTACTTACTTTACTTTACTTTACTTTACTTTACTTTACTTTACTTACTTTACTTACTTACTTACTTACTTACTTACTTACTTACTTACTTACTTACTTACTTACTTACTTACGGGAGTTAATGAGCGCTCGAAATACGTAACAGGAATACAACAGCAGCAACAAAGTAATACCTGAGTCGCCTACGGTAACTCTCACCTGGCATAGGTGTAAATACAATGCACATAAACTCCACCAGAGGTACATCCTTTTTCTTTTCTTTTCTCCAAAAGTCTTAGATCAGCAGTGAAACATTTCGCTTTTTAGGGAAGCGAGACTATGTAAACCACAGAAAGCCAAACAGCAACACCTACGTGCGTCACACACACACACACACACACACACACACACACACACACACACACACACACACCACCACGCAACGCACGCACGCACGCACGCACGCACGCACGCACGCACACACACGCACGCACGCACGCACGCACGCACACACACACCACACACACACACACACACCACACACCACACACACACACCACGCACGCACCACACACACACACACACACACACACACACACACACACACACACACACACACACACATACACACACCACATCCCCACACACACACACACACACACACAAAACACACACACACACACACACACAACACCACACACACACCACACACACACACACACACACAACACACACAACACACACACACACACACACACACACACAACACACACACACACACACACACACACACACACACACACACACGCGCGCGCGCGCGCGCGCGCACGCACGACAGCAGTCAAATGACATAATTTTGCAGAAGATCTCAGGCCCACTCCTTCGTGAACAAACTCGTCCAAATTTCCAGAAACGCTCGCCTAGTTTTTCCTCTAAATCTTGGACCTCTCTCCCCACGTAACAGACTGGACAGCGATTACAAGATGATGGAGGCCAACCTGAAGGCCCGCTGCATGGCTCTGAGTCAAAATCTGGATGCGATTATCAAGGCCAAGCCAAACTTCCAAGACGACAACCTGCCCGAGGTGCCCAAGGACATAGAGGACATGCTGGACGTCGTGGGTGAGCAGCGAGAAATCATCAAGGCTTTGATGGCGGAGATCCACTTCCTCGAGAGAGGAGCTGCACCTTCACATCATTAAGGTCTTCCGAGGAGCGAGGGGAGAGGGAGGAGCTTCACCTGCACACTCAAGTCCGCCTAGGAGCGAGGGAAGAGAAACTCGAATGACACAAGAAGGACAGAAGGGCGGGGAAGGGGGGGGGGTTGTTGGGGGGTAGGGGGGTGGGGGGTGGGGGTTCAGGACAATGACCCCTGCAGCTGCGGTCATCCTCTGACCAAGAAGCAAGCATGCAGACAAAGACTGGGAAACAACAGTGTTTTCCACACACTGGACAGATGCGTCGGAACGAGAGTTATTGGGATTTTTTGACACGAAGACTCATAGTTCAAGCAGTCTGCTCTCGAAATGCAGTCTTTTTGTGTTTTGCTCGTTATGGTCGTTGTCCTAGGCCACGTACATCTTTCACCTACACTCTCTCTCTCTCTCTCTCTCTCTCTCTCTCTCTCTCTCTCTCTCTCTCTCTCTCTCTCTCTCTCTCTCTCTCTCTCTCTCTCTCTCAGTTGAGCTGGCTTTTTATCATTTGACAACTACCGGTCACATCCTGGCAGGTCACGATTGCACTAACCCTTGCTTCTCTTTCTTCTTCTTCCTTCTTTATATTTTACTCTCTTTTTTTGCAAGAGTATTATCAGTTTGTCTTCTCCAGAAGTGTCTTTTGTTAATATTTTATTGCGTATACATTTATTTATTTTATAGATCGTTTTACGCTGTGTTAGCATGTTTTTACCAATATCACGTCTTTTTAAGTTTATGTTTCATTTTGTAAAAGATATCTAGCTTTCTCGTTTTTAAGTATAGTCTCAAATTGAATGTACTGACAGTTTACACACTTTCGAAATTACGCGATTTATAATTACAGCATGCTGCAATTCCGTTACGAACGATGTAGGATATATGTAAAATGCATCAGTAGGAAGTGTTTATTTACTGAATACTTTGTCGTAGTAGATACGAGGCATGCTTGATTTTACTGCAGTGTATTTTAGTTTGTAATTATACTGAAAATGTAAATGTCATATGTACTGCACTTGCAACATTTTAAACTGTTTATCGACAAACTCAAAAATATTTGAAGTGTTCATCAATGATTTTGCCAGTGAGATTGTTGGGCAAGCGAATGAGGGGCATGGTGGTGGGGGGGGGCGTCAGATGTTTGTGTGTGGTGTGTGTGTGTGTGTGTGTGTGTGTTGTGTGTGTGTGTAGTGTGTGTAGTGTGTGTGTGTGTGTGTGTGTGTGGTGTGTGGGAAGTGTGTAGTGTAGGTGTGGGGTGAGAGTGTTGTGTGTTGTGTAGTTGTGTGTGAGAGAGAGGAGAGAGAGGTGTGGAGGAGAGAACAAATGTATGTTGTTGTGTATTGTGAGGAAGTATTGTGTGTGGAGAGAGGGAGGAGAGCAAGTGTGTGTGTGTGGGGAGGGAGAGAACAAAGTGTATGTGTGTTTGTGTATGTGTGTATTGTGTAAGTATTGTGTGTGAGAGAGAGGGAGGAGAGCAAGTGTGTGTGGGGGGAGAAACAAAGTGTGTGTTTGTGTGTGTATTTGTAAGTATTGTGTGTGAGAGAGAGGAGGAGAGCAAGTGTGTGTGTTGGGGAAGAGAACAAAGTGTTTTGTGTGTGTATGTGTATTTGTGTAAGATGGTGTGAGAGCAGGGTGTAGGGAGAACAGTGTTGTGTGTGTGTGTGTGTGTGGGTGGTGTGTGTGTGTGTGTGTGTGTGTGGTGTGTGTGTGTGTGTGTGTGTGTGCGTGTGTGTGTGTGCACGGAAACGTGGAGACAGAGGACGCGCACAGGAGCCGAGAGAAAAACTACACCAGAGAACATCGAGGCTGAAGGTATTTCATCCCAAAACAAGAAAATCTACATCTTTATGTAGGTAAGCGGTGTGGGAAGTGAGAAAAAAACATATTAAATGCACTAAACCATATTCAACTATTAAAATGAACATTCGACAACTGTGAAGTCAACATCTTCAAAGTGTTAGCCATGATACACCACCGATTTCATGTACAAAAATGGATCCGTAGGAAACAAATAAGTTGTGCCGCGCAGAGCTCGGCCATACTTTATTGGCAAAGCATCACTCAAACTGAACATCCAACAATGGCAACATAACATACTAGCTGCATATCAGCTAACCAGGATTAGCTGCATACACGTTGGAAGTACTGCATGGTCACCTTGCGGCATAAAAGCTTAAACTTTGAACGCGCATACAATGTACACTGACGCCAAGGCGGCAGCAACCAGGCGGCAACCATGCCGAAATTCCCCACGTGTTTGAACCAAAATCAAGGCAGGTTGTGAACATGGTAACATACATTATTCGCATCAGTAAGAAACAACAGAACAAGCCATGGAAAAATAACAACTACTTACAGACTCTCCCCTGAATCCAATGCATTGGTGTCCAGGCAGCTGCTCCAACTAAACGACGACCTGCTGCTGCAGGCAGGGACACTGGGGGAAAGAGGACGCGGCGGGCCCAGCGCGCAAATTTTAACACTGCGGATAATTAGGGCCATAAAACTCCCGCCCATACAAAAAGAGAAAGGACAACAGCAAAAAAAAAAACGTCCCTAATAAGCCCTATGGTTTCTGTGGACGTTAAGCACCATGTTTACTAGCAAAAAAAAAAAAAAAGGTTAAAGGAGTTCAAGAGCTGTGTGAAAGTCGAGGTGGCCGTCCTGAGCTGTACGTCCTAACGAGCCTCATGGTTTCCGTGGACGTAAAGCAATACTGAACCGTGCTTCGGCACTGGTCACAAGTTGTCCCTAATATGTCAACCGACATCCGAAGACATGAAACTCTACTTCATCACCAACACACACAATACACTCGGTTGCATCCCCCCTTACTCAGTCATAACCAGCGTCTTCGCTGGTTAATCACATAGCAATAAACAAAACTAAAGGGTGTAGGGCAACTAAGAGTTGACTTAACAAGCTATCCAAGTGGTACCCAGTACATCCACACACCAAAACATTACCCCTTTTTGCCAGCATACTAGTAAAGGCCTGACTAACTAAAAAATAGAAACATCTCAGAACAACGATTGCACTGCAGTAAAGGGGCAAAAGGATTTAAGCCAAGTGAACCAGATAGACTCGAAACACATTGCCTGAAACAGGACAAAAGGGTGAAAAAGGGGCTTCCTTGTTTTAACGATGAAAACCCCAAAAGAAACTTCGGTTCTTATTGCATTTCAAAGACCTACTGCCACCGTGTGGCACATACAAAAATGGAGCCCGTTCCACAATTGTGGCTGTACAAGACCTCAAAACAACATGTTCGAAAAAATAAAACATCAACACAGCACACATTGCAACAATCGAATACTACATACTGCATGTCATTTGCCACATGAACGGCACAAAAGCGATGTCTGCCATCTTAACCATGATTTCAATACCAAGCCTTATGTGAAGGCCCCGCGGTACGAGAAAACGTCTCGCTAGAGAAATGCACCCGCGGAAATACAGGGCCTTATATAAAGGTTAACATGTATACTCGTTATAAACATAACTCTCATTAACAGACAACACGATGCTCAGCGAGCCTTGTGTGGACCCTGTCAGCACTCCCTGTTACTACTCAAATGAATATAATTATATAATGCTACAGAGGCACTGGGTACTGGGTACTGGGTACCAGATTAGCGGTCAAGCCATCAAAGTTCGATCATGATGCAATAAATATATACAGTGCTGGAACTATTAGGGTCGCCACACTGCATACTGAAGAAAATGGAAAAAGGAAGCTGTGGCAGATATGGAGTAACAATCAACTAAACTGATGTAGTCACACTCCCTGAGAACCCTGACAGACTGTGTAAGGCGGGTATATAGCCATTAGCATACAAATCCACATAGACAAAATGCGACACAGATACAGTCGTGATTCTCCACAGGTACAAGCAGCCTTCCCTTTGCTATTGGCACCTCTTCATCTCCTGAGTATGACTACCAGACCAACAATCCATATTCAATCGATGCCATATCCAGTCCACATAATCCAAAGCAGTTGTGCTACTTACATACATTTACCTCAACTCAAAAAAACTGCATCAACAATTAACACACTACAGGTCCATGCGAAAGGAAACAAGCTAAATCATAATGGCGACTAGCTGCCATGCAAGGTACACACTAGAAATAGCAAGACAGTTAAGTTACATACTAAATCTAAACCAGTGCCGCTAAGTTTGAACAAGTTAAGGACCCTTAAGGCAACCCTTTAACATACAAACACAAGGCATTACCAAACGACCATACCAAGTATCATATCCCCTTCCTTTTTCCTAAAGCATGGCACCGCAGTGCATCTCTCGCAGCTGCAGATGTAGTCCCTGACCTCTCTTGGGACATCAGGCTGAAGTGAGCTGGGCAGAACCAGCTGCTCAAGGGAACCGCGACGTTGGTCAGCCGGCCCACAATGGAGGATCCCGTTCTTCGGGAGGTACTGCTGCAGACATGTTGGAGGGTTTGGCTGGCCAGGCTGCGAGCACCGGGCCAAGGACTGGATCCTGTTGCTGTCGTTGTAAATCAGCCATCAGTTCCTCCAGACAGCTCCTCTACACTGTCCCAGTGCCTCCAGACAGCTCCTCTACACTGTCTCCTGGTTGGTGTGTAACTCTACTACTTCCAATCCTGGTCGCCAGCGCCAAACTTTGTAGGGAAAGCGGGGTGGGGAGTGAGGGAAGCAGGTTGAAAGCGTGAATGAAGAGTCACAAGTCTGAGGTTGCTATAACATAACTTTTATTTACGCCAACCAGGAAACAGTGTAGGATCTCCCCTGAATCAGACGCATTGGTGCCCGCAGCAGCTCAAATTAAACGACGACCTGCTTCTACAGGGACACTGGGGGAAAGATGAGTAGGTAGTGTTGCTTAATGTCCTCAGATGTCAGTTGACATATTAGGGACAAGCTGTGACCAATGCCGAAGCACGGTTCAATATAGCTTTACGTCCACGGAAACCAGAAAGCTCGTTAAGACGGACAGCCCAGGACGGCCACCTCGACTCTCACACAGCTCCTGAACTATGATGAGGGAAAGAGGACGCGGCGGGCGTTTTAACACTTCGGATAATTAGGGCCATAAAACTCCAGCCCAATCAAAAGAGAGAAAGGACGACAGGAGCAAAAGGTTAAAGGGTCATGGCCCGGAACATAATACACTCGGTTACATTTATACTCATGTACTACTTTAGTTTGTCATTTCGAATTCGTGTTTTGGTGTGTTTTGTGGGTGTTTCTACTTTACTATGGCATTTCTGTTTTGTTCTGTGTCTGTCATTTCTGGTTTGCTTTGTACTTGGGTGTGTTTGCGTGTGTTTTGCGCATGTCTCTCATGTCTGATGTATTTTGTGTGCGTTCTACTTTTTCATTTATGTATTGTTCTGTGATTGGGTGTGTTCTGTACGTGTGTGTGTTCTAGTTTGTCATTTCTGCTTTGCTTTGTGGTTTGGTGTGTTCTGTACGTGTGTGTGTGTGTGTGTGTGTTCTAATTTTCATTTATGTTTTGTTTTCGTGTGTGTGTGTGTGTGTGTGTGTGTGTGTGTGTGTGTGTGTGTGTGTGTGTGTGTGTGTGTGTTACTTTGTCATTTCTGTTGTTTTGTTATGTTCTGTACGTGCGTTTGTTCTACTTTGTATTTTCTGGTGTGTTCTGTGCGTGTGTGTGTTCTAGTTTTCATTTATGTTGTGTGTGTGTGTGTGTGTGTGTGTGTGTGTGTGTGTGTGTGTGTGTGTGTGTGTGTGTTCTACTTTGTCATTTCTGTTGTTTTGTTCTGTTCTGTACGTGCGTTTGTTCTACCTGATATTTTCTGTTTTGTTTTGTGTTTTGGAGTGTTCTACGTTTTCATTTATGTTTTGGTGTGTTCTGTGTGTGTGTGTGTTCTACTTTGTCATTTCTGTTTTGTTTTGTGTTTTGGTGTGTTCAGTGTGTGTTCTACGTTCAGCATATGCATAATTGTGTATCGTTTCTGTTTTGTTTTGTATTTTGGTGTGTTCTGTACGTGTGTGTGTTCTACTTTGTCATTTCTGTTTTGTTTTGTGTTTTGGTGTGTTCAGTGTGTGTTCTACGTTCAGCATATGCATAATTGTGTATCGTTCGAAACACTAGCACACTAGTACACTAGCAAACACGCACGCAGCTGAAAGAACAGGTTGTGATGACAGAAGAAAGGACCAGTGTGAGTTGTACTGGCACATGTGGCAGTAGTGTATACACACTACGTCACACAGGTAAACCTCGGTTTTTTACATGGATAAAGATCTCTCCATGAAACAGCATATCAATTTCATATGCAAAACAGCTTTCTTTGTACTTTGTCGAATCAGCACTATTCGACAGTACCTCACAGTTGATGCCACAAGGACTCTTGTTGTCTCCCTTGTACTGTCCTGGATTGACTATTGCAATTCTCTCTTAGCCGGCCTCCCACTGTCACTGATCTCTAAACTTCAGAGTGTACAAAACTTTGCAGCTCGTCTAGTAGTTCGTGCATCCCCGAATGTACATACCACACCAATACTCGCTCAGCTCCACTGGCTACCTGTCCAAGTTCGTATCTCGCACAAAATTGCCTGCCTCTGTTTCAGTTCTATTAACTCCTCTGCTCCGGCTTATCTCTCTGATATCCTTGTGACTCTGCCCAGCACGGCATTTGAAGCAGCAATTGCGCAGTGCACTAGTCGCTGCGCAATGGCGAGGGGACACCGCCTTAACACTTCCATTGTTCTGGCGGCGGTCCACGGTCTCTCCGGTCTTTTTCGGGCGGTATCCGCGGTCGAGCCTTCACTCTCCCCCCCCCCCCCCCTGTCCCCGTCCCTAATAAGCAACCTCGCTTCTGTGGATGTAAAGCAAAATGTTCCCGTGATCGTGCCTTCTCTCATTTTGGCCCTTCTGTCAGGAACTCACTGCCATCACACATCAGAAATGCTGCAACAATCACTACTTTCAAGTCCGCTCTGAAGACGCATTTCTTCAGCCTGTATCACTCTGACTAACTCAGCCGTGTTCGATTTGATGTGTGTGTGTGTGTGTGTGTGTGTGTGTGTGTGTGTGTGTGTGTGTGTGTGTGTGTGTTGTGTGTGTGTGTGTGTGTGTGAGTAATTTGTGTTTAATGTTTGCTTTGTTTGATTTTTGTACATGTACCTTAACCAGCTCCCCCGCTCCCATCATGTTCTTCGTAAAAAGCGCTGAGGGCTTTTTAAGAATTTGCGCTTTAGAAATGATCATTCTGTAGCACATCAGTGGAAATATCTGCACATTTTCCGCAATGTTCAGGCCTACCCCGCGTCTACTCAACCCGCTTTTGTTCAATGTTGCTTTACGTCCACAGAAACCCTAAGGCTCATTAGGACGGGGAGCCCAGGACGGCCACCTCGACTTCCACACAGCTCCTGAATTCTGGACCCACTTGAACCTTTAAAGCCTATCCCCACAAATATGTCCCAAGAATACTTTCACCATTTCCCGCACGATATCCTCAGGCGGATGGGGCGCTTTGTTCTGCGTAGCTGTCGTCATGTCCCAGAAGTCGAGAAACCACACTCTGTCCCACAAGCCTTTGAACTCCTCTCTCCAAATCTGAATGAAGGCGGGCCCGAATATATCGCCGTCGATGACCTGGCTGCTGTACCCTTTCAGCACTACGTGGGGTCCGCGAATGAAGACCTTCGCCTCGGGGTTGGCGTCCAGAAATTCCCCGATGTACTTCCGGGCGGCTCGGACCCGGTCCAGGAACACGGCGGGCCTATAGAAGGCGAAGTGGAGGAAGTAGTGGAGGACGAGGATGACTCGGCGGTGTCCATGACGACGGCGCAGGGTCGACAGTTCCCGCAGCGCCTCGGTAAGGGGGACGTTCTCCGACTCGGGAGCGGTGTTTGTGGGCCTCCCGTGGAAAAACGACTTTAACGTCGTGTCGTTCGCTTCTGTCTGTTGTGAGAACAAATCGAAAAATATTACTTTTTGTTGTTGTTGTTGGTGGTGGTGGTGGTGGTGGTGGTGATGGCAGTAGTGGTAGTGGTGGTGGTGTTGCTTGTTGTGGTGGTGGTGATGGCTTTAGTGATAGTGGTGGTGGTGATGAGATGCTGGTTGTGGTAGTGGTAGTGGTGGTGGTGGTGGTGGTGGTAGTGGTGATGGCGGTAATGGTAGTGGTGGTGGTGGTAGTGGTGATGGCGGTAATGGTAGTGGTGGTGGTGGTAGTGGTGATGGCGGTAATGGTAGTGGTGGTGGTGGTGGTAGTGGTGACGGTGGTGGGGGTGATGGTGGTAGTGGTGATGGTTGTAGTAGTGGGTGGTGGTGAGGCTGTTAATTGCTCTCTTCGCACGCGCTACTCAATCAACCAGTGACAAACCTCGCACAGCTTGTGAGCGTGGGCGTGCCCCAGATGCAGCTTGCTACACCGCAGGTACTTTTTCAGCTCGTACCACCACACCCTCTGGTTCGAGTCCCCCAGCAGGTACAGCGTGGTGTTACGCATACACTTTCGCACCTGCGGGGGCTGCAGGTCCGGGTAGGAGCAAGCGAGGGGTCGCCACCTGCCCCCGTCCATCCACCCGCGTGGCGCTCGGCCTTGCCAGCTGGCAGCCGCTGGGAGGTTCCAGCACGGGGGCGGGTCCTTTCCGTGTGACCCTGTGGATGTCGGTCATAGTTTTAAGTAGGCATGGATTTTACCGAATGTTTTGGGTTTTGCTTGTTGGTTGGTTGTTGTTGTTGTTGTTGTTGTTGTTGTTTTTTGGTGGGGTAGGGTTGTTGATGTGTGCGTGTGTGTGTGTGTGTGTGTGTGTGTGTGTGTGTGTGTGTGTGTGTGTGTGTGTGTGTGTGTGTTGTGTGTGTGTGTGTGTTGTGTGTGTGTGTCGTGCGTGTGGTGTGTCGTGGTGGTGGTGTGTGTGTTAGAGTGTGTAGTGTGAGTGTGTGTGTGTGTGTGTGTGTGTGTGTGTGTGTGTGTGTGTGTGTGTGTGTGTGTGTGCGTGCGTGTGTGTGCGTGTGTGTTTGAGTGTGTGTTTGAGTGTGTGTTTGAGTATTGTCTCCGTTTGAACACCAAAAAGACTATGCTGTTGTAAAGAAATGGAACCATCTGCGCGCTTAAGAGACCTAGAAATGTTTCGTATACACATCAAGGAATCGAGCAAACCTGGTGACGTTGTGATAGATATGTTGTTAGGTATCAATCGCTGATAAGGTGGTCTGAAACATAAAAGCGTGAACATCCATCAGTCCTGGGCGGTTTTTTTTATGTCTATCGTAGACATCGCGGTTCACAACGATGATGTGCTTATGCTGCACTTGCCCACTGGACACATCAGCCTCTCTCTCTCTCTCTCTCTCTCTCTCTCTCTCTCTCTCTCTCTCTCTCTCTCTCTCTCTCTCTCACACACACCCACACACACACACGCACGCACGCACGCGCACGCACACACACATGCACGCACGCGCGCACACACAAACACACACTCACAAACACACACGCACATACATACACACACACACATGCACACTACGCGCCCACACACGCACGCACGCACACACGCACGCACGCACGCGCACACACACGCACGCCTGCGCACACACACATATACCTTACGCGTTGCCACCCACACAAACACACACACTCACACATGCGCGCGCGCGCGCACACACACACGCACACACACACTCACACACACACACACACACACACACACACACACACACACACACACACACACACACACACACACACACACACACACACACACACGCACGCACGCACGCACACGCACGCACGCACGCGCGGAACAAGACTCCCACAAGACCTCACACACTGTTCAGTCCTGTCATCTTTAAAGCCAAACCGAAAACCATCTTCTTCTCACAGTATTTTCGCCCCACCTCCCCGCCCACCCACACATGCTGAACTTGCTGCATCGTGCTTAACTTGGTAGTTTTCGAGAACCGCCACCGTCGGAACTGAGGAGCTGTGTGAGGGTCGAGGTGGCCGTCCTGGGCTGTCCGTCCTAACGAGCCTCATGGTTTCAGTGGACGTAAAGCAATACGGAACCATGCTCACGTATTGGTCTCACTTTGTCCCTAAATATGCCAACCGACATCCGAGGACGTTAAGCATCACCTGAAGGAAGGAAGTACCGCCACCGACTCAGAATCACCCGGTCAAATAATTATGCATGTGCCGAGGGTCTCCACACTGGTAACCGGGATCATTACGACAATAAGCATGGTCCGTGTGCCCCGCTGTCGTGCACACTCAATCCGACGTACACTCAAGTCAAAAAGATAAGCAGCTTTAAGATGGAAGGAGTGTAATGAAGTTTCGTATCTAACAGACCGGCTGCCTTAATCTCTGCCCAATGAGCCGGCTTGGCCTAGCGGTGTGCGGCATTAGGTTGGTAAGCATAGGGACCTCGGTTCGAATCGGCTTCGGCTCTCTTTTCTCTTGAAAAGTTGTAGTCTGTGGACACTGTCTTGTGATTTTTTCCCTTACAATTAATGAAACATTAAAATGACTCACATCGCTGCCGATCTCAATGCAGGGGTCATTCTGGTGGTGACAGTGTAGCGATAGGTAAGTAAGTGAGTAACTTGGTGTTTTGCGCCCAGTCAACCAGTATGGTTATGTCAGGACGAATAGCGAAAGGTATATAATCTCCCTCTTCCCCCACCTCCATTTGACTCTGCCCAGCACGGCAGCTGAAACAGCAGTTGCGCAGTGCACAAGTCGCTCGGCAATGGCGAGGGGACACCGCCTTAACACTTCCATTGTTCTGGCGGCGGTCCACGGTCTCTCCGGTCTCTTTCGGGCGGTATCCGCGGTCGAGCCTTCACTCTCCCCCCCCCCCCCCCCCCCCCCCCACACCCCCCCTGTCCCCGTCCCTAATAAGCCACCTCGCTTCTGTGGACGTAAAGCAATAATTATGGTCAAGGTCACCTCCATACCCCCCCCCCCCCCTCTTCTCCCCGTCCCTAATAAGCCTTGTGGTTTCTGTGGACGTTAAGCACCATGCTTACTACTTACTTTTCCACCCAGACATCAGAAAACAACAACACAATTCTTTCTTCTTTCTTCCTTCCTTTTTTTGGGGGGGGGGGGAGGGGAGGGGGGGGGGGGGGGGGGGGGGTTGTTTTAGCTACTTACGAGTCGATTTTCTTGACCAACAGGCGATAAGGTTGGCTAATCGGCAGTGATTTGAAGCTTGGTAAAGGGCGAATCCACCGGCGATGATTGCAGCTGAGACGTCGATCGGTAGGGAGGCCGCAAAAGTAAGGCAGGCCGCCGTTGTTGTGGGTGAGATTGCACACAGAGGCATAGCCTGGAACGGGGCTGGAGGGGAGGCATGCCGTTTTCTGCACAGCAGGTGTAAAGCAACGGCCGGCGGAAGTAAGTATAGTAGCCGTAGCAACTTGCACTTATCTTGCCACCGACGAAGAGTAAAGCAAAACAATCACAAAATCAGCGGTGTAGACACTAACATCTATAGGCTATAGCTACTTGCACCTAACTGCTAAGGCAAAACAATTACAAAATCAGCGGCGTAGACACTAACATCTATAGGCTATAGCTACTTGCACCTAACTGCTAAGGCAAAACAATTACAAAATCAGCGGCGTAGACACTAACATCTATAGGCTATAGCTACTTGCACCTAACTGCTAAGGCAAAACAATTACAAAATCAACGGCGTAGAAAATAACATCTATAGGCTATAGCTACTTGCACCTAACTGCTAAGGCAAAACAATTACAAAATCAACGGCGTAGAAAATAACATCTATAGGCTATAGCTACTTGCACCTAACTGCTAAGGCAAAACAATTACAAAAGCAGAGGCGTATAGATAGTTGTAGTTATAGGCTGCTTAAACCTAATTCCTAAAGCAAAACAATCACAAAAGGCACAAACACACAAAGTGCAGCGTTCTAAAACAAGATCTCAAACAATAATCCCGTTGGCACGAAGAACCTTTATTAGACAACAGTTAAAGGAAAAACACAAAGGCAAGACTCGACAATAACTTCCTTTTCAATTTGATTATGAGTAATCCCATTGGCACGAAACGACGCTGACAATCACAAAACAATGAATGGAGCAATACAGTGGGACGACAATAAACAATCTTCAAGTTGTAGAGGTACCAGTGTTGGCGGGGACAATCACAAAAGCAATGAAGTGGGTAGCAGGTTACAGCTGTTGGCGGACAATCACAAAAGCAATGAAGTGGGTAGCAGGTTACAGCTGTTGGCGGACAATCACAAAAGCAATGAAGTGGGTAGCAGGTTACAGTGCTCTGAAGACTGTCGGCTGACAATCACAAAAGCAATGAAGTGGGTAGCAGGTTACAGCTGTTGGCGGACAATCACAAAAGCAATGAAGTGGGTAGCAGGTTACAGCTGTTGGCGGACAATCACAAAAGCAATGAAGTGGGTAGCAGGTTACAGCTGTTGGCGGACAATCACAAAAGCAATGAAGTGGGTAGCAGGTTACAGCTGTTGGCGGACAATCACAAAAGCAATGAAGTGGGTAGTAGGTTACAGCTATAGGCTACACACTTGCCACTAAAGAGGAGTAACTAAGGCAAAACAACCACAGAAGGTACGGCGGAGGCAGCAGTAGCTAACAGCTGCTAGCCCTTGCTACTGAAGAAGAGTAAATAAGGCAAAACAAACATAAAGTAACGGCAGAGGCAGTAACAGCTACCTGCACTTACTTGCCACTGAATAAGAGTAAGGCAAAAAATATTTATATAAAAATGACAGTAGCAACGGCGTCGGCAGTAGGTAGTTGCCGTAGCTACTTGCACTAGCCTCTGAAGAAGAGCAACTAAGGCAAAGACAATCACAAAAGCAACTGCACACTCCGAGCATCGCTTTCCGGCACCTTACACCGTACCAACTCTGCCGGAATGGGTTACGCCAGTCAGTAAACGTGGTGCTTAACGTCCACAGAAACCATAAGGCTTATTAGGGACGGGCAGAACGGAGGAAAGGGGTGGGGAGGGAGATTATATACCTATCACTACACTGTCACCACCAGAATGACTGCTGCATTAAGATGGGCGACGGTGAGAGCCATTTTAATGTTTCATTAATTGTGAGGGACAACTCCACAAGACAGTGTCCACAAACCACAACTTTTGAAGTGAAAGGAGAGCCGAAGTAGATTCGAACCGAGGTCCCTTTGCTTACCAGCCCGTTCTTAATTGGGCGAATGTTTCTTCGTGAACCTAGTTGGAAGTATTCAGCGAAGCTAGTTGGTTCTTAATTGGGCGAACTTTTCTTCGCGAACTTAGTTGGAAGTATTCGTCGAAGCTATATTCGGGGTCCAAAAAGTTTCGCTCAACATGTTCTGGGAACATTCGCCCTATTCGACGATCATTGCCTCTGATTGGCTGAGAGCAGAGCTCTCCTGTGGATGAAGAAAAAGTAAAAATAAAAATGGATGATGGTGTCGCTAGGTTCTCCACTCGCTTCGGAGGGAATTTGTTTATTTGTTGATTTGTGGGAGGCGCAGCCTTGTCTCGGAGACTCAGAATGAGATAGTAGTCAATTGAACGGGCGACTTAGCTGCGGATCGCCCCGCTTGGTGGCGCTGGGCATATTTGGGGCTTTGACAAAGCTCAAGTCAGCTGCAAATGATCTGCCCTACACTAGCCAGGTGGCGCTGGGCCTGTTTGGGCAGTGCAATGCTCAAGCCAGCAAAGTCGCTCATTACCCTGTGGGGGATGATGAAAGTATATTGACTTGACTTGACTTGACTTTAGCCTACATTTTCGATCATGCTGTCTGCCGCAAGTTCGGGCCGAAGCTTGCATCTCATTACAAGCCAGTTGAGAACGAAGTAAAGTTTGGACTGTCCGAACCACGTTCGGCGAACTAGAAGTTCAATTAAGAAACGAATAATAGTTCGTCGAACTGTCCGAAGTATGTTCGGCGAACAAACATTCGCCCAGTTAAGAACGGGCTTAACGCTTTACCGCTAGGCCAAACCGGCTTACTGCGTTATCCACTGAAGGGGCACTCTCTATCTCTGCGCAGCTGTCCACTGACGCTGTCAGCGCCCCCCGAAAGGTTAGGGTACTAATAAGACTGTGGAAGCAACACGGTGTCAAAGCACGCACGTAAACATGAGGCGCGTCCGCCCCGGGGTAAAAAAGAAAAAGAAAAAAAAATGAAAGGAAAAAGAAAGAAAAAGAGTTCCTCTCGATTCAAACGATTTTGCTTTTCTTCGTACAAACTTATACCATTCGAGCGCCAACGAGAAACTATCCGTTAGCTGACAGTTTTTTTTTAGGCCTATGGCGTAATTAATTATGGCAGTGGTTGGAGGAAGGCTGTCGTAAACCAATGCAGAGTGAGCCGGCCGGGTTAATTAATTAATCTGTTGTAGACCATTTTTGTAATTGCTTTTGTTAGTACAGTAATTTTCAGGAGTTAGACCTCGTGAAGAGGCAATTTTTATGCGATATGCACAACTTGACGTCAGCTGGATTTCTCGGGTATTTATTTAAGAATGAATTTCTACCCGGATGTTTCTTTGCTGTTACTGTAATTTAATTATGCTTTATGACTGGCGTGAAAGTGTGATGAGTGTACCTGGCACCACAAAACATTCCTAGTGCAATTGTATTGACACTTGGCAATAAAGCTGTATTGTATGTTGTATGAAGCAACCCTGTCATCTTTTAAAGCCAAAACTTAAAACCTTCCTCTTGTCACAGTATTTCCATCCTAACTAATATCAGTACCCTGTTTCTGCTATAGTCATTGTGTGTGTGTGTGTGTGTGTGTGTGTGTGTGTGTGTGTGTGTGTGTGTGTGTGTGTGTGTGTGTGTGTGTGTGTGTACCCTGTTTCTGCTATAGTCATTGTGTGTGTGTGTGTGTGTGTGTGTGTGTGTGTGTGTGTGTGTGTGTGTGTGTGTGTGTGTGTGTGTGTGTGTGTGTGTGTGTGTGTGTGTGTGTGTGTTTAGTGTGTGTGTGTGTGTTGTGTAGTTTTTGTTGTTGTATGTGTGTGTGTGTGTGTGTGTGTGTGTGTGTGTGTGTGTGTGTGTGTGTGTGTGTGTGTGTGTGTGTGTGTGTGTGTGTGTGTGTCCATTTTCTTTTCTTTTCTCTTTTGTTTTGTTTGTTTGTTTGTTTGTTTGCGGATTTGCGAAGTCATGATAACATCGTTCTGGCAGATGGCAAACACCTCGCCATAGACATCGTATGACGTCGTAAGGGCAAGGAAAGGGTGACTAAAACTTTAATCTTTATTTTTACCTCCTTCACAGAACCTGACGAAAACGTCATGACCGGCCACTCTGTAGAATGAAGCGTCAGGCGCAAGCGTATCGCTTCGCGGATGAACTCCCTTGGGTACGTAAGGTACACCTGCACGCAAGTTGCACCCTGCCACTGGAGAACAGCAGTGGCCACGTAACTGCCATTGCGCATGTCTTCAACTTCCGCCGCCACCGACGCATTTCCTGTCTTAGATGTTAGCCTCGCTCTGACCTCATCGCCGCCTATCTTGCGCCTGTTCCCGTAGCCGTCGAAGAGATCCACACGGAACTGGATCTTGTCTCCCTCCGCATAAGTGGATCTGGGAGAGGAAATAATCTGGATCTGGAAATAAGATTATTATTTTTATTTTTATTTTTTTATTTTTTGAATGAAAGAAACCACAGGGCATCACAAAATGAAAATAACAACACCAAAACAGTTTCGAGACAAAATATTAATTTTGTTCTTGTGTCCGAGGCGTCACTGACAAATGAAAACGAACAGTAAAACGGTTTCGTCACAAAACTATTTAAAGACTGTATTCTTCAAAAGGTTAACACGCAGACATAATGTAAATTGTCCGGTATCCCCCCCCCCTCCCCCCCCCCCCCCCCCCCCCCCCCCCCCCCCCCCCCCCCCCCCCCCCGCCCCCTCCCATACCCCCCATCCTTCGTTCCCTACCTCCTCACCCTGACACCCGGCTTGCCAAGCGCAGTATCAGGTTTACTTCACAAAACCCACTGGGACAGGAGGGAGGGGTCACGAACGTGTACACAACAATAGTTGTTGCAGGCGACCAGATCACAGATGTTATGTTGGTTTACATTGAAGAGTTGAACCAGAATTAGCAAAGAAGCTGTGTAAGTCCATTTGCTGGGGGACAAGGAAGGAGAGAGTAACGGAGGGGGGGGGCAGGGAGTGTGAATTAGGACGTCAAGTAGAGGCTACCCACGAGGAGTCGAGGAAAATGTTGGATTATTACTGATTACTGATGTTTTGGCACAATTTAAAACACACACACACACACACACACACACACACACACACACACACACACACACACACACACACACACACACACACAAACACACAGATCACACCTTCCCAGCCCCGAGAATTCGGTTGTCCAGAGCAGCAGTTTAAAAAATAGCACAGCTGGCCTCACAGTGCTGCAGCAGAGGTCAAGTGGGGTGCAGCACTGCCACAGTGCCAGCCAGTGTCCATTTCACTGTGGCCTGTGTTGTTTACACTATCTTAATGACATCAGATGGGGTGCAGCACTGTCACAGTGTCAGGCAGTGTCCATTTCACTGTTGCCTGTGTTGTTTACTATCTTAATTACCCTGTCTCAGCTAGTTGTGAAGTTTTTGTTGTATCATCGGTTGTGGCATCAAGGTTAGCTACAACATTTTTATCAGGAAATTAAGACATGTTCTTACCAGTGTTTAACAGATGTCTAGCCTGTGAATAAGTGACTAACTGCAGTGAACTTATTTACACAAGCAGTTACTTAATGAGTTATTAGGTAATACACTCTAGTTTTTTCATGCACAACAATGTCATGATTTGAAAGTTGAAAGCATTCTCCATGCACTACAGCCATCAGAAATGAAGAACCTAGTCTTACCTTTGTCCCAGAAAGCATGAAAGACACCTGGTGGTTGGTAGTCCCATTTTATGGCCCCCGAGGTAACCCAAACATAATACTCCATTGCAGTGGTTATAAAGAATCCAGCCGAAAGCGACTTGAAATGTTCAGTGTTTTTAGTGTATTGGGGAGGGCAAAGAAGAGTACGGGTTGGCTGCATCCTATACTCTGTAAATTTCTACACAGAAATACACAACATATTACATAATCATTGTCAAGTCAGTCACTGACTACGCGTAACAGATTGTCATGTTATGCCTGAATGCTGGAGAGGCCTGAGTGTGGTGTTGATGCATGATGAACTGTAATTGTTTATCTTCTTTCTTGATTGCCCATGCTCGCCGCCTCTAGCTCAATGGTGCATGCCCACTGTCTTTTGCATTAGCCATACGATTCATGAATGTGTTGTGTTTGGAGTTTGGTGACTGTATGTTGGCTGTCTGTAATGGCATCTTGAAACTGCCACCACCGTGATTTCCACCGACTTTCAACCACATTTGATCCTCTGGTATGGCATTGTTAATGATATGCCAAGTCAGCAAGTCTAGTGTGTCTGTGATGAACCTAGCTAGATCACTGACATACACACAAAGGGGTTGACTTCAGCTCTTTCCCACCGACAACTGCTTCACAGTTAAAATGAAGTACCTGATTTTCAACATGTGTTTCCACTTGTATTTCCATTTCTTCTGTTCTCTCAGACTTTTCATTTGCCAAAGTAATGTTGCAAGCTTGCTTTAACAATCTCTTTTGGACTCTGAACTGAGTGACAGATAATCCACCTAGGGTTTTTAATGCAAGCGTGACTTTCTTGTTGACAGTAGTCTGCTCTTTGAACACTGACTCCCGTAAGCCTGATTTCAGCTCAGAATTCAATCTTTTCAGTTCCACTTTATGTTGTGCAAGAAGTTGCT
>JABMCL010002885.1:1010000-1015000 GCA_018857735.1 Alviniconcha marisindica | reverse complement strand
ATGGACACGATTATCTAGGCTTTTGTTTGTTTGTTTTCTCTGGCCCATCGATACAATCTGTACATGTACTCGTTTTAAACACACTTTAAAAAAAAAAAGTATACATATGTCGTTATGTGTTAACCATAGCACAAAACTGCAAGACAAGTCGTGAATATGACTGGCAAGGTACTGACATAAAATGTCGGTTTGAAAATGACTATTAATGACGGTGTGTGTGTGGGGGGGGGGGGGGGGGGGGCGCGTGTGGTGTGTGTGTGTGTGTGTGTGTGTGTGTGTGTGTGTGTGTGTGTGTGTGTGTGTGTGTGTGTGTGTGTGTGTGTGTGTGTGTGTGTGTGTGTGTGTGTGTGTGTGTGTGTGTGCCTGTGAATGTGTATGTGAATGTGTATGTGTGCATGTGTGTTGTTGTTGTTGTTGTTGTTTTGGAGGCGATGAGGACGGAGGCTGCGTTAGTGTTAGAGGATCTGTGGACACAGCCATACATAAAAAGTTTACGACTGACCGAGCAGGTCCAAGTCTCCCTTAATAAGTATTCACGCCCCGCCAAACGCGAAACAGACATTATCGTCACACGATCTGATTCACTACTGACAACACGTAGGCTGCGCGTCGCTTAATGTAGGCTACAGCTGTCGAGAAAACACACAAAAAGTCGCTGCCTTAATCAAACTGAGTGAAAAGAGAGAGGAGAATGAAGAAAGGCGGAAATAACGTCAGCGGTGGGCGTAATACAGTATGAACTACGCAAGATTGCAGATGTAGTACAGGTCTTCGTTTGCTTTGCCAACCCAAAGTGTTTTACACTGCCAGTCGCTGCCTTCAGACACTAACGAGCCAGGCCTTATTTGGATTTTCTTTTGCCCAACGAATGTTTCGAAATATTGAAAACAAGTGCAATTTTCATAGAGAATGTTTCGGGGCTTTGTTGTTGTTGTTTGTTTGTTTATTTTTTGTTTTGTTTTCAGATTATTTTTTCGCTTCCTCATACGTAAAGCTTAATCTGCCTGTCTCAGTAATAAATTAGTATACACGCATAGTTTGGAACAAATCGGATAATTTCCGAAGGGAAAAATTCACTTTCAGTTTAATTGATATTTTCGCTGCTGCTGTGACCTTTATTTTATTTTTAATCTATAATTATGACCAAATCGGGGACGAAAATGTAGAGCCTAGTTAAGGCTATCATCGTGCAAAGTTTGAATGGTCTCGCTTAAAACAATCTCCGATATAGCTAATGTGTAAATGCATCTCCCTTGAATTGATATCAAACTCGTAAAGAGCATTTTTTTTAGGGTAATTATGCTCATGCATACAGCCATACAAAATTGCAGCTTGATTGAGTGAGAATTTACTGAGAATTTACTGAGAAAATAAACTGTGCGGTTTTCTCTCTGGAGGCTTATCATGATGATGTCGATGTGGGGCTTAATGTCCCCATATGTCGGACTGATGGCAGGGCTGCCATGATGATGTGGGGCTTAATGTCCTTGGATGTCGGGCTGACATGTTATTGTTAGGGACATGCTGTAATGGTCCACCGTCCTGACGTAACCGTAATGGCTGACTGGGGGTCAAACACCAAGTTACTGTAATCTCGCGGCTGTAATCTCTCTAATCTCTCTGTAATCTCTCTAACAGTGGTTTTAAACACGAAAAACTGGCAGATTTCTCGAGTCATACAGCTCGATCAATATGACTACCGGCGTGAGCCGGTTTGGCCTAGCTGTAAGGCGTTAGGCTGGTAAGCGGAAGGACCTCGGTTCGATACCGCTTCGGCTCTCCTTTCTCTTCAAAAAGGTTGTGGTTTGTGGACACTGTCTTGTGACTTTGTCCATCACTTCCTACTGAAACATTAAAATGGCTCTCATCGCTGCCCATCTTAATGCAGGAATCATTCTGGTGGTGACAGTGTAGCGATAGGTATATAATCTCCCTCTTCCCCCACCTCCATACCCCCTTCGCCCCGTCCCTAATAAGCCTTATGGTTTCTGTGGACGTTAAGCACCATATTTACTTACTTATGACTACCGTGCAAGAGTGGACTATAATCTCACTTTTACGGTGTCCAATAAACCACAGTGTTCAAATTTTTGCCACTCCAGAGTGGCCGGTAACTATACAATGTTCGCGAGAACTACGAAGACATCTTGAAACTTGTGTTGAAGAAGTGTAGGTGGAGTGAAAGTGTGTGGCAGCTACGTGTACATTAAGTGTCGTAAAGTCTCCGAGGGATTTCTCGTTTTTTTTATGAGTATTTGTGACAGCTACGTTAAGTGTGTCATAAAGTATCCGAGAGATTCTATGCAGTGTCTTTTGAGTATGTGTGACAGCTACATTAAGTGTGTCATAAACTATCGGAGAGATTCTAAGCAATTCTATGACTTAATTATTATTTTTTTGTAAAGGAAGACAGAAGAAAAAGAATCCTGAAACTGCCCCCCCCAAAAAAAAAAATATATAAAAAAATATAAAAATAATAATAATAACAACAGCAACACAAAACAACAACAACAACACCAAGAAAACAAACAAAAACCTTTTCGGTTGATTTTCAACTTTCGTGGAAGTCTTGATACATAAAACCATTGACCTGTATATAAAGGTCCGTGTCTCTGTGTGTGTGTGTGTGTGTGTGTGTGTGTGTGTGTGTGTGTGTGTGGTGTGTGTGTGTGTGTGTGTGTGCGTGCGTGCGTGCTGTGTGTGCGGCGTGCGTGTGGTGTGTGTATGTATGTATTATGTATAGTTATATATATATATATATATATATATATATATATATATATATATATATATATATATATATATATATATAATTAGAAGTAGACAGATAGATAGATAGATATAGGTCCGTGCATAAAACTGTACCTTCGATTTCAGCTCATCGGGGGCTAAGCGAATATCTGTCAAGGTTGGCGTGGACAGGATCCACCGTTCAAACCCCGTGCGAGCCACCTCATGGCGTACTCCTAGACCTTCTCGGACTCGAAGTCCTTGCTTCCTCAGAAAAGGTATGAGGAACTCCTCGTTCGTTTTATAGATGACGGCATTGCCTGGTGGCCATGCTGACGAGTCGTTCAAGACCTTATGAAGTGGTTGTGCTGTAGACGACAGCTCATGCAGGTCAGATCCGCGATGCTGTAGCGTTTGAGGAACAGTGCTGGCGCCGCTGGCCGGCTCTTTGGTTGGAACGGCGTTAATCCAGTTTTTGAGGAGCTTGAGACTACTTTGGTTGCTGGCTGGGCTAAACATCACTCGGACAGGTGCCCTGATGGAACGGAACAGATATAAACTGATTAGTTCTTCTACTTCTTCTTCTTCTTCTTCTTCTTCTTCTTCTTCTTCTTCTTCTTCTTCTTCTTTTAATTTGATTTTCTTCGACTGTCTACAGATCTTCGACAGTCTGTATTGTTAAAGTGTTTTTGTGCATTTTGGTCGCAAGTTTGATTCAGTTCCGAGTCCTGGAATCAGGCTCTGCCACTCTAAACTATTTAATAATAAAATAATAATAATGTATTCTTTATGTGGTCACAGAGCCCATTACAAAGCAAAAAACAAAATGGAAACATAGTGGAAACAAACTCTCTCTCTCTCTCTCTCTCTCTCTCTCTCTCTCTCTCTCTCTCTCTCTCTCTCTCTCTCTCTCTCTCTCTCTCTCTCTCTCACTCTCCCCTCACACACACACACACACACACACACACACCACACACACACACACACACACACGCACGCACGCGCGCGGCACACACGTACGCACGCACGCACGCACGCACACTGTGAGTAGGATAGCTTGAAGAGATGACATATTAGAGACCATTTAAAAGATATGAGTGCGTATGATGATCTAAGTTTGCAAGGGAGAGCGCTCTAGACAAACAATGCGGCATAAGAAAAATACCTCTGACCAAACGAGTACGTGCACGCGCAGAGGAAAGACAAAGAGTATGGCATTATCAGAAGAAGAGCGTGCTTGGCCGGTTGGTTGGTTTGTATATTTTAAGGCGGTCAGTTAAGTAGCTAGAGGAATGGCAACTAGTGGGTGTTGACAGACTGAGTACGGTGTGGTCCAAGCAAAAATGTATTCCAGACAAAAATAAAGATACAACGAATCGTTATGTGCTCATGATGATGAAGTGATGCTTAATGTCCTCAGATGTCAGTTGACATATTAGGGACAAGTTGTGACCAATGCCGAAGCACGGTTCAATAATTCTTTACGTCCACAAAAACCAGAAGGCTCGTTAAGACGGACAGCCCAGGACGGCCACCTCGACTCTCACACAGCTCCTGAACTATGTTATGTGCTCATCAGCAAGCTTTCGGCTTATAGGCGATGAGCTGATACAGTTGAAGAAATACACAAATGTATGGCGGACGAACAATTTCACCTAGCTAACAATGAATGAGACGTAACAAAAAACAAGAGAAACAAGAAAACAACAACAACAACGAAGAACAAGAGAAAACAAAGAACCAAACAAGCAACAACAACAAAACACAAAAATATGAACAGTTACTAGGAAACAGACAAAACAAACTGTAGTGGAAAAAACACACTAATCAATGTCACAGATCGATTGGCTGGTGGCGTAAATAAATACTAGCGAGAGAGAAATGGAGTGTGGAGACAGGGGCGTGGAGAGAGGGAAAGATGGTTTGAAGTCATTTTTTCTACAGTAGCATATTCATTTTTGACAAGGTTCAGAAGTATGAGTAGGCATTCGGTCATTTGTATAATTGAAACATATAATCACATATACAGAAGGAGCTAGTTCTTGGATTTTTAACGTCCCTTAACTGTACGATGTTAACAGGATAAATTTCATTGTCCTTGTAGGGTAGAATGAAAACCTTTGTAACGCCGTGTCTTATAGTATTTCGAAATAATAATAATAATGATAATGGACATTTGTAAAGCGCCTACCCTGCGGCTGAACAAGCATATACACATAATGTACCTCGAGATGGAAAATGTTATCCAAAAAACAACAACATATCGACAA
>JABMCL010002885.1:1002500-1005000 GCA_018857735.1 Alviniconcha marisindica | reverse complement strand
TGTCCACTTCTTTGTAAAATTCTTTAATACTTTGTTTGACAAGGGAATATTTCCAGACGGGTGGACGGAGTCTATAGTTATACCGTTGTTTAAAAAAGGAGACACGAATAACCCTAATAACTGTAGAGGTATCTCACTATGTGACACAAGAAGTAAACTTTATAGTACAATTATTAATAACAGACTACTGGAATGGGTCGAACAAAATAATATTACTGGGGAGTATCAAGCCGGGTTCAAAAGAGGATATTCTACAATTGACCATATGTTTACTCTATTGGCATGTGTTCAGAAGCAGTTTGCTGCGAACCGAAAACTCTTAGTTGCTTTTATTGATTTTGAAAAGGCGTTTGATTCTATTAATAGAAATTTGTTATGGCCTATTTTGTTAAAGAATGGTATCAAAGGAAAGCTATTTAGATGTATTAAAAGTATGTATAGTAATGTGAAAGCTCGAGTCAGATGTGGAGATAAACTTACAGATTATGTGAATTGTACTGCCGGAGTGAAACAGGGAGATGTGTGTAGCCCGATTCTTTTCTCTCTGTTCATAAATGAGTTAGCATTACAAGTGATTGACAAAGGGAGACACGGTGCATGCTTTATGATCGATGCTTTTGAATTATTTATACTGTTATTGGCTGATGATGTCATTTTGATGTCCGAAACTGTGGTAGGACTACAGACTCAGTTGAATAGTCTACAGCATGCTGCTTCTGAGCTTGAACTGAAAGTTAATATGAATAAGAGTAATATAATAGTTTTTCGAAAAGGTGGTTATTTAGGTGCTAGAAAACGGTGGATATATGATGGTGTTGTTATGCCAGCTGTGAATGTGTACAAATATCTTGGCATTTACTTCACTACAAGACTGTCGTTTGTTTCTGCTTGTAGAGGCTTAGCAAGTAGAGCCAAGAATGCATTGGTGTGTGTTTTGCAAAAGCTATATTTGCTTAATAACAATTCATTAGATGTGTTTTTGAAGCTCTTTGATGCCCAAGTGCAACCAATCGCACAGTATGGGTCTGAGTTATGGGGTCTTGATAAAGCGGCGATACATATTGAAAAAGTTCATTTGTACAGCTGAAAAGATTTTTAGGGGTAGATATGAAAACACCAAATGACCTTGTGTATGGCGAGACAGACAGGTTTCCAATTACGTTGAACTCCGGCGTCAGATGTATTCGCTATTGGTTGAAGCTTACATGTATGGGTGAAGACAGATTGCCGCATAAAGCATATATGATGTTATACAATTTAGATGCCAGGGGTAACAGAAACTGGGTTTCAAATGTTAGAATGCAATTGTTTCAATATGGCTTTGGATATGTATGGATGAATCAAGGTGTGGGAAGAGTGAATGAGTTTATACGTGCTTTTCGTGAAAGACTGATTGACTGTAGATGGCAGGATTGGGAAGATCATGTTTAAACTAGTGACAGATTTAGTATGTACAGATGTTTTAATAGCATTTCGTATTGTACCAAAACATTTATATCTATGAATATGGATAGACATTTGGAACGTATCATGACAAAATTTAGATTTGGTGTATCCGAGCTCTCTGTACATTATTATCGGTATAGAAGTCATGTTGAAAAGGATTTGAAATGTCCATTATGCGGAGAAGCTAAGGAAATGAGGTTCACTTTGTTCTATGTTGCCCTATGCTAGATGACATTAGAAAGCAGTTTATTCCCCCCAAGTTCTGTAAACATCCTTGCCTTTTTAGGCTTAGTTTGCTGCTGGCTTCAACCAACCAGGAAATTATCAGAAAACTATCAATTTTTCTGTATAAGGCTTTCAAGATTAGGGATACTGTTACTACTTAGTACTAATGAACCCGTTGTAGTTAATAGTTGTCACTTATACGATGCAAAACTAAACTTTTTTATTCCTTTTTTATGGCTTTGTATCAAACTGTATGTGCACCCCTTCATGAACGGCCATGGCCTTTATATGAATAAAACATCAATCAATCAATCAATCAATCTTCTCTCTCTCTCTCTCTCTCTCTCTCTCTCTCTCTCTCTCTCTCTCTCTCTCTCTCTCTCTCTCTCCTGTGCCATTTGAGTTTTACGTCATATAATATATGTTACATCACACCCATTACACGTCATTGTTACGCAACATTCTCCCAAGCTCACCCCCAAAAAGATAAGAGGATTAGCTCTCCATCTCCTTAACTTTTTTCATCGTTTTTCACACAAAAATACAGTTCTGTTTTAACCCGAAAATTCGCGTGTCGTGTTTTATGCTAATAAATAGTGTTATTTGGAACCTTTATTGTGTTTGGATCTTTGAAGACTTTTGGGGATCTGAGGAAACCAATTGATGCACTGGATTGTTATCAGAACGCAGCAGACTTTGCAATTGTAGCTTGACGGACGCTAGCATGGATGGATCCTTGCTAAATGCATGAGCTTCTGTGCCCCCTATACTCTTGCAGTTGGAGAACAGGTCAGGTGTCTCACAGCTTTTCTACTACCACTTTAGTGCC
>JABMCL010002885.1:985000-997500 GCA_018857735.1 Alviniconcha marisindica | reverse complement strand
GTAGGGAGAGCATCTGTAGAGAGAGAAAAAATGAAGGTGAATGGACCGGGAATGTCGAAATTAGGACAAGGAAGAAATTCCTGGCAATGGACGGTATTCGAACCCCTTCAAGGTAAAGCCTTGAAGGGTTTCGAATACCGTCTACTGCCAGGAATTTGTCAGCTCTGGGTTCTCAACCGAGAGGACCTTAATTTCTGCGTCCACAGTATCCCACTGAGGGGAATAAGAGAAAGAAGCATACGTATTACCCAGAAAGGAAGAAAAGACGAAGAGGAGTATACTGGAGAAATTAGTTGGTTGGTGTTTTGAGCCCAGTCAACCACAAAGGATTACATCAGAGCTATACAGGAGAAAAATAATAGTAGTAGTAGTAATTGGATTTTAATGTCCTGTCAACCACACAGGGCCACCTCAGGACAGTCAAACTCAGGTCATAAGCAGATACACATTTCTAAACTCTTCTCACTTATATATATCAGCACTCTGTCAAGTCAATCTACAAAACCAATCACTTCGCAAACAAAAAATATACATACACAAACATCAGACACAATTTTCGAAGAGTTAGTCCCTTCAATATTACCCTGTTAAAAGAGCACATAAGGCTAGCAATGCTGGTATCGTCGACATTCCGTCTAATTTATCGATACCAGGTTAAAGAAAAATATAAAAAAGGAATGGACAGACACAATGTAAAATTTAAAATGTTACATAAATGCATACTGGCAAATATCAGTGCCATATGGCAGCAAGCTGCACATACCACCTACCAACTATCATCTCCTAGCTGCTCAACAAGAGCCATACAAAAAAGCCTAACCCTTAAAGAAAAATATTTGAGAGTTTTCTGGAGAGAAAAAACTCAGGAGAATGAACCATTAGCAGAAATATGACAAGACAGAAAGAGCAAGAGGACTAGGTAGGAAAAAAACACAGAGGAGATAGGAAAGCGGAATCAAATGACAGCCCTGAGATTCCTCCATACCCCCTTCCCCCCTTCTCCCCGTCCCTAATAAGCCTTCTGGTTTCTGTGGACGTTAAGCACCATGTTTACTTACTTACTTACAAGGCAAGAGACTATACTGAGAATGTCTGGATATAAATTTAATTAAATAGACACATACCTGTGATCAACACCTAACCACACCCCTGGTTTACACTTCAGATACAGGTGTGTGCTTTGTTACTCTGATATCTTGAGTCGTATTTCATCACGTGACGTCGTCAGGCAGTGAGAAATTGCAGACTTCTATCGCCGGATCGTTGCGGGCTTCAATGGTCCCGCCGGTGCGCGGGCACTGGCTGACACTGCGGCGCGTGGTCGAAATCCAGGTCAATGTCATTCACAGGTGCGTGGTTCAAGGGTTCGGACGAAACGAAACTCTCTCACATACACACACACGCGCACACACACACACGCACACACACACACAACAGGCACGTGTGCAGCACGCACGCACCGATACAGGCGGGTCAACAGGAAAGGGGTGGTAGTGGTGGGTGGTTGGGGGGGGGGGGGGGGGGGGGGGTTATGACTGTCAGTAGAGAAAAAGAAAATGAAAAAGAAAGAAGAAGTGGAAAAAAGAAAGAAAAGGATTTGGGTCCATGGGCTGAGAGAAACAGGCTTAGTGTGGTTTTGAGTTGAGTCTTAAACTGGGATTTTGTTGCAGCATTGCACACAGACACAGTATCACACCGTGTATCCGCGTTCCGAAGTTTTCAGCCGGAGCTTCCCGTTACAGCGAGGCCCAGCCGGAGCAGGCAGAAGCAAAACGTCGAACCAGGTAAACTACATAGATTTACGTCAAATGTACGTATTGCACCTCTAAACAGATCATCATGGTTGGAACGGGGAAGCTTTCCCGTGTCCTGTGGTGTAAATGTCTTGACATTTGGTTTCTTGTACACCTCGCAGTTATCAACATTTTCATTTTTGATTTCGGCCGTTTGCAGGCAAAATTGCACTTTCTTCAGAAACGACAGGACAATGCAGTCACTCGGTGCATTTTGGTTATATATAGATATAGAGATAGATATATATATATATTAGCATACTTTACAAAACAATTAATCAGAATTAGTTCAGCTCTTCAAAAGGATTAGATCTCAGCAAGTAACTCTCTCTCTCTCTCTCTCTCTCTCTCTCTCTCTCTCTCTCTCTCTCTCTCTCTCTCTCTCTCTCTCTCTCTCTCTCTCTCTCTCTCTCTCTCTCAACCACCCCCTCAAATATATGTATCCATCTTTCACAGTTATGTCACACGTTTGAGTTAGTTGCACTGTCAGGCCCCAAACAGCCCATCAGAGACGCGCGTGGAGTGCGACAGTATTTCAAGACAGGCCGTGAGACAAAGATACTGCCACACACAGGGCTTGGTATTGACGTAGAGTAAAGCAGTACATCTCGTGCCGTTCTGGTGCCTGCAGATAGCATCAAGACATTGCCAAAAACAGAAGGATTGCCAAAAACAGAAGGACAATTTTATATTTTTGGCAGTCTGTATGAATTGTTAAAATGAAGATCTTTTGAACAAATTTACAATGCCGCAAACCGAAATTTGCTATGTAAATGTGTTTTGACTGCAATCTGTTGCAGGGTGAGCTAGGCTACGTTTAATGTCTTCAGATAAGTTTGAAAGAATCTGCCACAGCCTCTGCTAGACTGTTGAGACTGTCGGTACGGCGGTACCGGCAATAAAAAATACATTAAAAATTCGGTACCAAGTCAACATTGCCTAGACCTAATATTATTACAATGTGCCCGCGAGTTTTATCACATTTATTTCTTTCAGTGTGTGTATGCGCCACTGACGTTTGATATAGATCTCGTTTCCTAGTAACGACGTTCACGTTTCTCAGTGGTGATGTCGGCAAAACAATCGATCTTGTAGCCGACTGATGACTCACCTTTACAGACTGTAATCAGACCTAATTTTATGTAATTTTTTTTGGTAGGACTATGCTCTACAGGTGTACAGAATATCATATTTAGGTTAATATGTATTATGTGAGCGCTCAGGGCGTTGATGAGCGCATGATACATGTACATTATTATTATTATTATATAGCTGGTGGTTTTGATGCTTTTCTCAGCTGTTTCAATGGTTTCTTCGTTTGAAGCGGACAGTGATACAAACAATTTGGTTGGGGTGGGCGAGAGAAACAAAACAAGAACGAAACAAAATAAGCAACAACTGTAGGCTTCGTTACGCCATACTGACCCAGTTCAATCTAGAATGAAAGCGGAGCCGGGGAAAATCGTTCAGCACAGGACGCAACTGTTTTATCCAAACAGAAAAGAAAGGTAGTGAAGTGTTGCTTAATGTCCTCAGATGTCAGCTGACATATTAGGGACAAGCTGTGACCAATGCCGAAGCACGGTTCAATAATTCTTTACGTCCACGGAAACCAGAAGGCTCGTTAAAACGGACAGCCCAGGACGGCCACCTCGACTCTCACACAGCTCCTGAACTATGACAGAAAAGAAACTACTACTACTACTTGGTTCTTAATGTCCTCGGATGTCAGATGACATATTAGGGACAAGATATACGAAGCTCTTAATCATCCAAAGTTAATGTAGTCCGTTTGGCTGTATAATGAATTACTATTACATAAAATTTCTTACTTTGAATCTATGATATATTTACTCGGGTCTAGTGGTTCCTTTCGGGGATGAGGTTAAAAACATATTTTACATATTTACATTATTTACAAGTCTGCTCGCTTTACGAACAGGTTAAAAATGTATATATTTACAGTTTGATAGGTTAAAACATTGTCTGAAATAGAAACATGAAAACTGCAGACATGTGGTCCTGTCATGCATTCATGGATACATACTTCATTGAAAAAGTTAAGTCATTGTTAAGTTAGTGAAAAGAAACGGTCCGGTAGCTATCTTGTAGTCAGCACTCATACTTTGGGACCTGTCCATTTGAGGAGGGAGCTGGGGGGGTAGGGGGGGGGGGGAGGGTCACTTCTAGCATGCGACACGCACGGCTTCTGGTGTGACTGAGCGGTCATGGTTTTGCTTGCTGATCAACACCGGAAGCGATCTTGTTTAGCCGGAGCTTCCACTTGCTTCTGGACCCAGTGTACAGAGTATCTCCAACAAGTCACACAAAGCGCTCAGTTTCAGCCTGTACTTGGTACCGGCGACTTTATTTTTCACCGGTAGGGAAACGTTAACCGGTAAAAACCGGCACATGCCGGTCTAGCGGAGGTTCTGATCTGCTGACCTGCATTATCGCTAATTCTTGCGTCGATGACCATATTCATGTACGTAACACTACAAACTTCGATGATTCGGTCACAGTAGCAAATGGGCTGCAGCAGGCTGCTCAGATCTGTGACAGGATTTCAAACGAACGGTATTGTTGGTTGTAAAAAAAATTTTAGTTTTTTACTAATTATGTCGTCAATATCAGTTGTCAAGGTGCACTCACGAACGCACGCACGCACGCGCACACTCATACACGCACGCACGCACGCGCGACACACACACACACACACACACACACACACACACACACACACACACACACACACACACAACACACGCACCCCACCACCACCACCCTATTTTAGACTATTCATTTATTCAGGGCGAACCATTTAAACGTTCCACTGATACAGTAAGACTGATTGGTTAAAATAAAGAATGCAAACGGCCATTCTTCGTTTCCTCTATATAGTAGGCTATGCTATATAGTTCTGTATAACACACACACACACACACACACACACACACACACACACACACACACACACACACACACACACACATACATATATACCCGCACCACATCCCCCACCCCCTTATTTTAGAGTATTCATTTATTCACGGCGAACCATTTCAACGTTCCACTGATATAGTAAGACTAATTGGCTAAAATAAAGAATGTAAACGGCTATACTTCGTTTCCTCTATATAGTAGGCTATGCTATATATAGTTCTGTATAACACACACACACACACACACACACACACACAGTGTTGATCTTTTGGATCTTGTTTTAGAACGCTAACAATGTGTGTGTGTGTGTGTGTGTGTGTGTGTGTGTGTGTGTGTGTGGTGTTATACACAATGTGTTGTGCGTTGTGGTGGTTGTGTGTGTGTATGGGGTGGGGGGGGGGGGGTTCAATTATCTCCGTCATTTTTTTTATTTTTTTTATTTTTTAAATCCCACGCGTGATCTGGATCTTCGTGACACCTTTTCAATCGCGCTTTTCTCGTGGTTTCAGTGGAATGAGGAGCACCCCGTGAGGTCCGTATTGCGTCACCCACCGCTCCCCCGTGGTCCGTCCCCGGGGGGGGGGGGGGGGGGGGGGCGAAGGGTCACCTGCCTGACGACAGGGCTCGGGAAGGAAGCGCTGTGTTCAGCTCCCTGAACACCGCTAACTCGCCGCCGTGCCTGCTGAGCGTGCCCAAAACGCTCCAACGCGGCAAGTGCCTTACTCCTCTTTCCTCAATAATAACAAACCCATATGTTATAACTAGTAGTTTTACTATGCGACTTTTGCATAGTATGAATATCCCAATGCCCATGTGGTGATTGTTTTTCAAAGCCACGAGACTTTTTGTCTCCTTTTAACTGCGACTTTTGCATAGTATGAAAACCCAAATGGCTATGTTTTAAGGCCACGAGACGTTTTCGTCTCCCTTTAACCCGTAAATAGATGTCTATCCAAACTGGATTTTTAACAGCAGCAGGCGTGTCGTTGTCGCCCAGAACATGTCACGCGTGTCCAAACTGGAATGGCGACCGACTGCGTCACTCCCCGGCTGCGTGGCAGGGGGGCAGAATGTCTAAACCATAACCAGCTTTTTAAGGGTTCTTCCTTTCACTAAAAAGCTGGATGGATTAACAATTTTGTAATGCATGCTGCACTCATTGCAGGCCCATTTACAGCCTTGAGGTCGTCGTTTTTTCCCCCGCAGTAAAATGAACCCCCAACGACAAAATGTCTTCTTCTTTTTTTATCCAACAGTAGGCGCCTTGCCGCCCCCCGGACATGGTAACACGTACTGAAGCTGAAGCGACTCCCCGACCCCCCCGGTAAAGCGCCGGGGGCCTTTCCTGTCCACTCCACCCCCATCATTCTTCCTCCTCTCTCTCTCTCTCTTCTTCTCTCTCTCTCTCTCTCCTCTTTCTACGCGTTTCATAATTGGTGCTGCGTGTCTGGGATGTGCTGAAGGTGTGCTAGCGTTTTTTTCAACATACATCGGACATACCACCAATAACTGAAACCGGACAATTATGTTTCCCTGTGTTGTGTGACTGTATGTGCGTGTGTATGTATGTGTGTGTGAGGGAGGGGGGTGGGGGTGCGTGCGTGCGTGCGGCGTTAAACAAGTTAAATGAGCCACTGCCTTCAGCTGTAGTTATAGTATTAGGTCTTCCAAACTTGAGTGCGGAAAGACCTGAAGCCCAGCCCAACTAAAAGAACCCAAAACCAACCCAACACAACACGATGTGGTGTCAGAAGAGGTGACTTTTTGATCATTTCCCGTCTCGTGTCACTCAGAAGTGGAGTTAGACGCGAGCTGAGAGTTCAGTTCGTGTTCTACGTTGCAGTGTCCGGCTTCACGGAATCAAGGGAGAGAATCGCGTAAAGTTTCCCAAGAGTGTTGACGCAGTTATAGCCCGTGAACACGGTGCGTACACGTCACTGTTTTTCGCTCTGTAGGGGGGGTGTCCACAGGGTACCGACTTGGAAAAATTTCCGGTTCGAGTCTCCAAGGATGAAGTCCGACGCTTTGCCTCTTTTTGGGCTGGTGATTTAGTTTTGTGTTCCACTTTGTATGTTTTTTTTTGTTTTTTTTTCTTTTCCCTTCCTCTCTTTGTTTTATTTCTTTTGTGTGGCCTTATGTCGGAAGTATGGCGTTTCGGTCTTTTTCGTTGTGAAGGTTGTTGTTCACAACTGGCATTGACCTCATCAGGGAGCTTGCCTGTTCACTTTCGGGTGCTTTTGTTTTGTGTTGGTTTTTTTCTTTTATTAGGCCTTCCTTTTTAATATCTTCCAGGTTGCCTGTCCATTTTGTGAACTTCCTGGGTTAGGGTTTGGGGTTGGGTTAGTGACCGTGTCCGATGACCTCTGTTTGTTCGTTTGTCCCATGCTTTGTTGCGTTCTTTTTCGATGGGCGAGAGGTGCTAGGGTCTCGAATAGGTTGTCTCCCTTCTTGGGTGGATTGGTGCGTCATTTGCCCAGTGGCTGTTGCCATTGTGTAGTTTGAGTCCTGTTTATTTTTCTCCCGTTCAGGGTCGTTCGCTCTTTTGTTCATTGTGAAGGACCGTCGCCTTGTGTGTGATTTGTTGGGGGGAATTTGCTTTTCTCCCCTTCCTTTCCTCCTTTCTTATTTTCTGGTTAACCTTTCTTTGATGTTTTTGTTCCGTTGGAAGGCTATTGTTGGTGGGTTAGGGAACAGTTGTAGGTGACTGTTTTTATGCGGTCCCATCCTTTTGTAAGGGCTTTCCTCAAGTTTTTGAGGTGCGGGTGGTATTTGGTAATGTACACCAAGGGGATTTTGTTGTTCTTTGGTCTGTCAGCCAAGAGACTTTTTCTGTCGTGTAGTAGGGCCTCGTTGAAGTATTGGTCTATTTCTTGGATTTTGTATCCTCTTTCAATCAGTTTGGTTTTGAAGTTGGCGAGGGCTGACTTTAAGTTGTCAGGGTCGGAGTTGGTGCGGATTCTTGAGATGACTGTTCCTTTTATGAACCCACGAAAGACTGAGTCTGGGTGGCATGATGTTCGGTGGAGGTATTGATACGTCTCCGTTGGTTTGGTGTGTGTTTTGATATCCAGTATTCTGGAGTTCGTGAACCTTTTTCCTTTGTACACTGTCGTATCCAAGAAGGTAATTTCTTGCTTTGATAGCAGGTGGGTGAATTTGAGGAGGTGGTGGAAATTGTTGGCCGTGTGAAAGAAGTTCGTTATGTCTTCTTTCGTTGCGTTCTCCCATATCATGAAGCCATCGTCTCTGAATCGGACGTGGGTTATTATTTTATTTTTGTGTGGCGAGTTTTTGATCAAGTGTTCCAGTATTTGGTGGAGACGAATGTCGCATATTTCAGGTGACGGTATTGCTCCCATAGATGCCCCAATGGTTTGGTGGTATAATTTGCCGTTGAACGAGAAGTAGTTGTTCGTGAGTAGTGTTTCCACTAGTCGGACTACGTGGTGTTTTTGGACTGTATTATTCAGTCCTTGGCAAGCTACCATTTGTGGCAGCACGTCGTTAACTGCTTGTTTTAGTTCATTGAACTCCATATTTGTGTACATTGACGTGCAGTCGTATGCCACTAGGGTGCAGTCCGGGGATGCCTGGAGTGACTCGATCATTCGTATGAAGTGCGGGGTATCCCGTATGTACGTGTTTTGTCTTTTGACAATGGGTAGAAGCAAGATATCAATAAGTTTGCCTATGTAGTATGTTGGGCTGCCGCATTGCGCAATGATTGGCCGTCCCGGTAGGGTTTTGTTTAGGCTTTTAAGTGAGTGCGTTTCCGCTTGGATGATTTCTTCTGATGAGAGTTTGTGTACTTTGGGGAGTAGGTACATTTTTCCCCAGCTATTTTGTTTAGCTGTCTGTGACAGGAATCTGTAGGTTGTTTTGTCGATTTGGTTCGCTTCGAACAGCTCGTCGATCGTTCTCATAAGTTGGTTTGCCAGCTCTGTTGGATCGGGAGTGTCTGTGACTTCCGTGTAGTGGATGCTTGCCAGTTGTCTCAGGCCCTCTTTTATGTAGTCGTCTTTGTCCATCACGACAATAGTTGAGTTTTTGTCAGCCTTAAGGATCACGATGTGGTCCAGGTTTTTGAGGTTTACCAACGCTTTTCTTTCCTCGTTAGTTAGTTGTTGGGAGCTTGCCTGGGGGATATTCATTTCCTTTCCCGGTTGATCCTGGTTTCATCCAAGTATGCGTCGATTGTTGGGTCTACTCGGCCCGGGTCGAACCCCGTGTTGGTGTATAGAGGGTGTGTGGGGGTATTGTTGTCCCCGAATTTGGTTCTGCAGTTATTTTTTTTTGCCCATTTCTTTCAGGCTTGCTATTAGGGCCTGTTTTTGCGGTGGCCCTGGGAATGGGATGAATTTCAGTCCTTTCGCTAGTACCTTTATTTCAGGTATGGTGAGTTGGTGTGACGAGAAATTTCTTACGAACTGTTTTGCTGTGGTTAGTTCACTTTTTCGTTCTTTTTGCCGTTTGTATTTCGGCTGACGTTTTTTGTGCCCGTGTTTCGGTGCACGACGTGTCATTGTTGGTAGGGTTTCGGGTCGTGAGCAGACCTTTTTTGCGACGTTAGGGTCGCGAGGTGCTTGTGTAGGGGAGGATTTCTCCTTTGCTGTGTTGCTTTTTCCACAGACTTTTTTGTTCAGCTTCGTTTTTCGCCTTGTTGTGGCGGTGCTTTTAGGGTTTGTCTTTTTTCCTCTTCGTTTTTGTACTTCAGGGTTTGTCTTTTTTCCCTCTTCGTTTTTGTACTTCAGGGTTTGTCTTTTTTCCCTTTGTTTTGTACTTCAGGGTTGCTTTTCCTCTTATGTTGGTCGCTCTCTGGCGCAGTCCTTCGGTTTCGCTCGCCAGCCGGGCCGCTGCCCCTGCCTGAGCGTGACCAACGCTCCAACGCGGCAAGTGCCTTACTCCTCTTTCCTTAATAATAACAAACCCCATAATATGTTACTAACCTATGTAAGATTACTATGCGACTTTTGCATAGTATGAATATCCAAATGCCCATGTGGTTATTGTTTTTCAAAGCCACGAGACTTTTTGTCTCCTTTTAACTGCGACTTTTGCATACACAGTTTGTCCCTAATATGTCAACCCGACATCCGAGGACATGAAGCCCCACATCGTCATCACCACCTCCATACCCACGTTTTCCTTTGAACGGAACAAAGAAGGACTTGGATTGACTCGAAAGTTCCGGATGCATGCGTGGGCATTATCAAGTTCCCTGATGGCCAGTCGTTTGAAAGCTAGAACCTGTCAGCCCGTGACAAGGTAAATAATTAATTGGTAAAGCGCCGGGGGCCTTTGTCGCGCTACCAGCCCCCTCCACTCCACTCCCATCACTCTCTCTCTCTCTCTCTCTCTCTCTCTCTCTCTCTCTCTCTCTCTCTCTCTCTCTCTCTCTCTCTCTCTCTCTCTCTCTCTACAGTTTCAGTTATTGGTGCTGCGTGTCTGGGATGTGCTGAAGGTGTGCTAGCGTTTTTTTCAACATACATCGGACATACCACCAATAACTGAAACCGGACAATTATGTTTCCCTGTGTGTGTGTGACTGTATGTGCGTGTGTATGTATGTGTGTGTGAGGGAGGGGGGTGGGGGTGCGTGCGTGCGTGCGGCGTTAAACAAGTTAAATGAGCCACTGCCTTCAGCTGTAGTTATAGTATTAGGTCTTCCAAACTTGAGTGCGGAAAGACCTGAAGCCCAGCCCAACTAAAAGAACCGAAAACCAACCCAACACAACACGATGTGGTGTCAGAAGAGGTGACTTTTTGATCATTTCCCGTCTCGTGTCACTCAGAAGTGGAGTTAGACGCGAGCTGAGAGTTCTACGTTGCAGTGTCCGGCTTCATGGAATCAAGGGAGAGAATCGCGTAAAGTTTCCCAAGAGTGTTGACGCACTTATAGCCCGTGAACACGGTGCGTACATGTCACTGTTTTTCGCCTGCAGTTTCTTTGACTGAGAGACTGAGGCTAGTAGAGAGTGTTTTACTCATGAAACTTGAAACAGAACTCTAAAGAATATGGGGGGAACGAGAACTGAGATGCTGTTAAACATCACTTCAGACCCAGTATTCCAGTGCCTAGTAAGATGGATGTTCATGCAAGAAACTACAATGACTGACTGACTATGATAGAGGTGGCTTAAAAACTCCAAACTGACATTGGAACAGTTATGAAGTTGTAACAAAGTTGGACACTGAAACTGCCCGCTTCCATCCACGGAATGGACCTTTCGGCACGTTTTGTCACCACGTGGTGACAAAACGTGCCGCAGTGACAAAACGTGCAGGCAGTGCATCAAGGGAGACAATCGCGTTTAGGCCGACCGCTGGCTGGTGCGCGGCGATGGTGTTTACCGAACTGGATGGTAATAGTGGCGTTTACCAAGTGCGCTACCGTTAGTCGGGGAATCACATGCCGCCTAGCTAGTGGCGTTCCGGTTTTAGTCCCCCTCATCATGTTTGGACGTTTTCGTTACAAATGACCTCCCTTTGGAATGACATCAGGTTCGGAGGTGCTCCCGGCATTGCACCATGTCACAACTGCTGTCTGCAACATTTCTGGGGGCATCTGTGACATCGATGACGTCCTGGTCAGTGTCACGCATGACGTACCCAGCGGGAACATGATGAGAGAGGTTGAAGGAGACTCTGCAGAGACGAGCACGTGCAGAACGACCACCATGCATGGCACACTCTGAGCATCGCTTTCCGGCACCTTGAAGGATGCCGTAAACCAGTGCTTGGAGTTTGCCTGCATGGTAGGAGCATCAATGAGTGCCAGAAGGAACATAATCACTAAGATCAAGGTTAATATGTATCATGTGAGCGCACAGGGCGATGATGAGCGCATGATAAATGTACATTATTATTATTATTATTATTAAGAAGACAGACGCTGAAAAAGAAGTACTCATAAGAGAAAGAAAACACACGATGTACTTTAAAAAAGAAAAAAGGGGGCAAAAAAGCAGAGTCACTAAGACGAAATGCTGGATCTACACAGAATATCTCAGAAAGAGCCCTAAAAAGAAGCGTCTTGAAGAAAAGGGAACCTTATGGAATAATGCTGAAAAGAACAGAACCACCGAGAAGAGCTAGCTGGGCGGAAGAAGACCTAAGCAAATTCACTCTAAAAGAAAAGGACTACGCTAAAGAGAAAGGTTGTGGTTTATGGACACTGTCTTGTGACTTTGTCCGTCACTTCCTACTGAAACATTAAAATGGCTCTCATCGCTGCCCATCTTAATGCAGAAGTCATTCTGGTGGTGACAGTGTAGCGATAGGTATATAATCTCCCTCTCCCCCACCTCCATACCCCTCCCCCCCCCCCCCCCCCCCTTCTCCCCGTCCCTAATAAGCCGTACGGTTTCTGTGGACGTTAAGCACCATGTTTACTTACTAAAGAGAAAGTCAGACAGTCACGTCAGTCTTTGTAAAGCAGGTCTGTTGTTCATACGGTGAATCACCGCGGACCCCTCCCCGGGCCTTAACGAAATTTCACTCCACCGACGAAACAAAGTGTGGAGAGACCCTGCCGTATCTTGAGCCTGTTTACCACCTGTTTACGATTATGTGTGAAATCACCCCGTCATAGTCGGTGTCACATGTGACCTAAACAGGAATTAACAGCATGGATTCTCAGAAGAGAAAGGAACCCTATGGAATGCTAGAAAGAAGAGACCACAAAGAAGAAGTCGTTTGGAGATTAACTGCTGACTCAGTTTGGACAACTTTAAGTTTAGGGAAGCTGAGAGGGCTGCAAGTGCT
>JABMCL010002885.1:977500-980000 GCA_018857735.1 Alviniconcha marisindica | reverse complement strand
ATGGCGTTTCGGTCTTTTTCGTTGTGAAGGTTGTTGTTCACAACTGGCATTGACCTCATCAGGGAGCTTGCCTGTTCACTTTCGGGTGCTTTTGTTGTTGTGTTGGTTTACCTTTTCTTTTATTAGGCCTTCCTTTTTAATTTTTTATTATATCTGTCCAGGTTGCCTGTCCATTTTGTGGACTTCCTGGGTTAGGGTTTGGGGTTGGGTTAGTGACCGTGATCCGACTGATCCTCTGTTTGTTCGTTTGTCCCATGCTTTGTTGCGTTCTTTTTCGATGGGCGAGAGGTGCTAGGGTCTCGAATAGGTTGTCTCCCTTCTTGGGGTGGATTGTGTGCGTCATTTGCCCAGTGGTGTTGCCATTTGTATTTGAGTCCCTGTTTATTTTTCTCCCTTCAGGTCGTTCGCTCTTTTTTTTCATTGTGAAGGGAAAGTCGCCTTGTGTGTGATTTGTTGGGGGGAATTTGCTTTTCTCCCCTTCCTTTCCTCCTTTCTTATTTTCTGGTTAACCTTTCTTTGATGTTTTTGTTCCGTTGGAAGGCTATTGTTGGTGGGTTAGGGAACAGTTGTTGTAGGTGACTGTTTTTATGCGGTCCCATCCTTTTGTAAGGGCTTTCCTCAAGTTTTTGAGGTGCGGGTGGTATTTGGTAATGTACACCAAGGGGATTTTGTTGTTCTTTGGTCTGTCAGCCAAGAGACTTTTTCTGTCGTGTAGTAGGGCCTCGTTGAAGTATTGGTCTATTTCTTGGATTTTGTATCCTCTTTCAATCAGTTTGGTTTTGAAGTTGGCGAGGGCTGACTTTAAGTTGTCAGGGTCGGAGTTGGTGCGGATTCTTGAGATGACTGTTCCTTTTATGAACCCACGAAAGACTGAGTCTGGGTGGCATGATGTTCGGTGGAGGTATTGATACGTCTCCGTTGGTTTGGTGTGTGTTTTGATATCCAGTATTCTGGAGTTCGTGAACCTTTTTCCTTTGTACACTGTCGTATCCAAGAAGGTAATTTCTTGCTTTGATAGCAGGTGGGTGAATTTGAGGAGGTGGTGGAAATTGTTGGCCGTGTGAAAGAAGTTCGTTATGTCTTCTTTCGTTGCGTTCTCCCATATCATGAAGCCATCGTCTCTGAATCGGACGTGGGTTATTATTTTATTTTTGTGTGGCGAGTTTTTGATCAAGTGTTCCAGTATTTGGTGGAGACGAATGTCGCATATTTCAGGTGACGGTATTGCTCCCATAGATGCCCCAATGGTTTGGTGGTATAATTTGCCGTTGAACGAGAAGTAGTTGTTCGTGAGTAGTGTTTCCACTAGTCGGACTACGTGGTGTTTTTGGACTGTATTATTCAGTCCTTGGCAAGCTACCATTTGTGGCAGCACGTCGTTAACTGCTTGTTTTAGTTCATTGAACTCCATATTTGTGTACATTGACGTGCAGTCGTATGCCACTAGGGTGCAGTCCGGGGATGCCTGGAGTGACTCGATCATTCGTATGAAGTGCGGGGTATCCCGTATGTACGTGTTTTGTCTTTTGACAATGGGTAGAAGCAAGATATCAATAAGTTTGCCTATGTAGTATGTTGGGCTGCCGCATTGCGCAATGATTGGCCGTCCCGGTAGGGTTTTGTTTAGGCTTTTAAGTGAGTGCGTTTCCGCTTGGATGATTTCTTCTGATGAGAGTTTGTGTACTTTGGGGAGTAGGTACATTTTCCCCCAGCTATTTTGTTTAGCTGTCTGTGACAGGAATCTGTAGGTTGTTTTGTCGATTTGGTTCGCTTCGAACAGCTCGTCGATCGTTCTCATAAGTTGGTTTGCCAGCTCTGTTGGATCGGGAGTGTCTGTGACTTCCGTGTAGTGGATGCTTGCCAGTTGTCTCAGGCCCTCTTTTATGTAGTCGTCTTTGTCCATCACGACAATAGTTGAGTTTTTGTCAGCCTTAAGGATCACGATGTGGTCCAGGTTTTTGAGGTTTACCAACGCTTTTCTTTCCTCGTTAGTTAGTTGTTGGGAGCTTGCCTGGGGGATATTCATTTCTTCCAGGTTGATCCTGGTTTCATCCAAGTATGCGTCGATTGTTGGGTCTACTCGGCCCGGGTCGAACCCCGTGTTGGTGTATAGAGGGTGTGTGGGGGTATTGTTGTCCCCGAATTTGGTTCTGCAGTTCATTTTTCTGCCCATTTCTTTCAGGCTTGCTATTAGGGCCTGTTTTTGCGGTGGCCCTGGGAATGGGATGAATTTCAGTCCTTTCGCTAGTACCTTTATTTCAGGTATGGTGAGTTGGTGTGACGAGAAATTTCTTACGAACTGTTTTGCTGTGGTTAGTTCACTTTTTCGTTCTTTTTGCCGTTTGTATTTCGGCTGACGTTTTTTGTGCCCGTGTTTCGGTGCACGACGTGTCATTGTTGGTAGGGTTTCGGGTCGTGAGCAGACCTTTTTTGCGACGTTAGGGTCGCGAGGTGCTTGTGTAGGGGAGGATTTCTCCTTTGCTGTGTTGCTTTTTCCACA